>ONZH01019858.1:0-125171 GCA_900303285.1 Rhinella marina
TGGAACGAAATTATTTGGATCATTTAACCTTTTTTGTAATAATAAACTGAAAAGTGGGGTGTGCAAAATTATCGGCCTCCTTGCATTAATACTTTGTTGCGCCACCTTTTGCTGCGATTACAGCTGCGGTCTCTTGGGGTATGTCTCTATCAGTTTTGCACATCTAGAGACTGAAATTCTTGCCCATTCTTCCTTGTAAAACAGCTCAAGCTCTTGAGGTTGGATGGAGACGTTTGTGAACAGCAGTTTTCAGCTCTTTCCACATATTCTCAATTGGATTCAGGTCTGGACTGTGACTTGGCCATTCTAAGACCTGGATACGTTTATTTTTGAACCATTCCATTGTAGATTTTGCTTTATGTTTGGGATCATTGTCTTGCTGGAAGATAAATCTCCGTCCTAGTCTCAGGTCTTTTCCAGACTCCAACAGGTTTTCATCCAGAAAGGTCCTGTATTTGGCTCCATCCATCTTCCCATCTTCCCTGTCCCTGCTGATGAAAAGCAGGCCCAAACCATGATGCTGCCCCCACCATGTCTGACAGTGGGGATGGTGTGTTCAGGGGGATGAGCTGTGTTGCTTTTACGCCAAACATATCGTTTTGCATTGTTTCCAAAAAGTTGGGTTTTGGTTTCATCTGAGCAGAGCCCCTTCTTCCACATGTTTGGTGTCTCCCAGGGGCTTGTGGCAAACTGTAAACCAGACTTTTTATGGATATCTGTGAGAAATGGCTTTCTTCTTGCCACTCTTCCATAAAGGGCAGATTTGTGAAGTGTTGGACTGATTGTTGTCCTATGGACAGACTCTCCCACCTCAGCTGTAGATCTCTGCAGTTCATCCAGAGTGATCATGGGCCTCTTGGCTGCATCTCTGATCAGTCTTCTCCTTGTTTGAGATGAAAGTTTAGAGGGACGGCCGGGTCTTGGTAGATTTGCAGTGGTCTGATACTCCTTCCATTTCAATATGACGCTTGCACAGGGCTCCTTGGGATGTTTAAAGATTGGGAAATCTTTTGGTATCCAAATCCGGCTTTAACCTTCTCCACAACAGTATCAGGGACCTGCCTGGTGTGTTCCTTGGTCTTCATGATGCAGAACCCTGAGACTATCACAGAGCAGGTGCATTTATACGGAGACTTGATTACACACAGGTGGATTCTATTTCTCTTCATCAGTCATTTAGGACAACATTGGATCATTCAGAGATCAGAGATCAACTTCTGGAGTGAAAGGAAATGGGCCGAATAATTTTGCACGCCCCACTTTTCAGTTTTATTATTACAAAAAAAGTTTAAATGATCCAATAAATTTCGTTCCACTTCACAATTGTGACCCACTTGTTGTTGATTCTTCACCAATAATGTAAAATGTTATATCTTTTTGTTTGAAGCCTGAATCGTGGCAAAAGGTTGAAAAGTTCCAGGGGGCGAATACTTTCGCAAGGCACTGTATGTGCTGCCTCACAGTAGTTATGCCAGATATATGTCCCCTCACAATATCAATGCCCAAATGTCCCCCCTCACAGTAATATGTCCAAATATGTGCTCCCTCACAATAGAGATGCCTAGATGTTCCCCTCACATTAATATGCATAGGATTGTGACCACTTTACAGGCAGTAGCAGCAGGATGATACACGGAGCCCCCAGCCGATCCCGCCCCTGCACAGACCAGCAGTGTGGAGCGCCGCCGGGGGGAGCAATGATGGAGCGAGGACAGCTGCCAAAGAGCAGGACAAACCATCCTCCGTATCAGGACCGCAGGATAGCCACTGAAATCCAGGAGGATCCGGACAGTTGGGAGGTCTGCTTGTGATTCAGGCCGAACACCTTTCCCATAGCTCTCCATGTTTCCATCAACTTCACGGGCTGAGTGCGGCCACCTCTCCATTGACTTCTAGGGGGAGACCAGGTGCCAGTATTTTTTATTTATTATTTATTTTTTACTGACAATTTTCATTCTTATTTTACTCTGAGATCCTGTTCACATTTTGTTTTTGCGGTATGTCAAGCGGATACGTTTAGACCTGCAGTAAAAAAAAGTACACAAACGTATGCAATTTAGTGATTATCTAACGTATACGTTTTTGTGAAATCTTTGTCTTTTAAATAAATATTTGATGCGTATCAAAGGACAAAAGTGGATACACTAACGGATAGAAAACTTTTGTTACGTTTCCATCTGTCTCCCATTCACTACAATGTAAAAAAAAAGTATGCATTTATATTCTTTTTTTTTTTTTTTTTGCAGGACAGAAAAGTGTGGACAGCTACGTTATTCTGTCCTGCAAAAAAACGTACAGAAACGTAAACAGTGAATGTGAGTCAAAATTCCGCAATTTGCGCAACGGAACGGGCGGCCCATTATAGAGATGATTATTCTTGTCCGTTATTCTTGCGGACAAGAATAGGGCATGCTCTATATTTTTTGCGGAATGAATGCGGACTTATACGGTCCTGTGAATGAGCCCTAAGGCTCTATTCACACGACCTGTTTTTCTTTCCTGATTCGATCCTGATTTTTTCAGGACCCATTGAAATGAATGGATCCAGATCAGGATCAGGATCGAATCAGGAAAGAAAAACAGGACGTGTGAATGGAGCCTAAAGGTTATCTGTATCAGCAGCAGCCAGCCAGAGGAGAAGAGGCCACTGCAGCCAAGCAGGAGCTCAGTGAGGGAGGGGGATGACTGTGGTGAGTAGCCTGCACCTGCAGAGAAGACTTGCCAAGACAGGTAAGTGGCCATGATGGGAGCGCTGCTTGCCGCCACTATTGCAGTCTCCTCCTGTCCTATGTTCCCCTGTCCAGATTTTGTGTATTACCTTACATTGGCCCATCAACGCTATGGACACACCGGCTCTACAGAGCAGAGCACACTGAAAACTTGACTGCCTTTGCAGTACAGCCCCGACAGTGGACTGTCCCAGGCAGACATAATGTCCTGACTGCACCAGCATGCACTGGCTGAGCAGCAGAGCCTCAGCATACTGGTGCAGTGCAATCAGAATGTCATGTTTGTCTCAATCAGTCTATAGACAGATTCCCTGTAGAAAACTAAAGGGGACAGAACCTACCCCATCACTTCTGGACACTTTGTCTTATGCCCTTGATGGGAAAACAGGAGATTTTTTTTAAATATATAAAACATCAAAGTATGATCAAACCATTGCCTTCCAATCACAGTCTGTGTGAAGCACAGGCCTACGTAGGGGCCCACAGCAAAACTTAGTATGTGTCAATCACTCCCAGGCAACGTGAAATGCGAAGGCCCGGATTTCTGCCGAATTTACAGTCTTTTATCTTATTTTTATTGCATTAAAAATTGTAATTAAAAAAGTTACCCACTCTATCCAACATCACAAAAAGATATGTTTTCACTACCATATTCTTTAGAAGACTGACATAAATACATTGATAAATCTCCTGCTTCCCATCTATTAAAAATCGGTTTGCCTGCTGCTACCACTAGGGGGAGCTCAGTGCATAGGAGTTTGTACAATTACCATGGTCTGCAATGGAAGCTGTAATCGCCTCTTTGCACTGAGCTCTCCCTAGTGGCAGCTGCATGTAAATGCAGTGTTTTCACTTTGGGACCAGAAGAAGGAGCCCTCCGGGGCCCCATAGCAGTCACGTGGTTTCCCTTCACTGTAGATACACCACTGGTGTGAAGACTCGTACCCAAGACCGCTTGTGAAGCCACACCCCCTTATTTAACCCTAATAGATATTGATATTGAGAGATGGATTGACATTACTTTGTATTCGGTTTCTTGGTGGAGCTGCAGCCCGTGCATCGAGACCAGGACTCACAGGTCACAAGTCAAAGCTCGGGGTGCTTACGATGTATGAAACTGTGAGGCTCATAATAAAGAGTTTATACATAATTTATTCTGATCATTATCTACACATCAGTAATAGGAACATTGAAATAGTGCATTCATCATGGTCCATGTAAACATCACTCAAGAGTGTCCATCTTCTTTGAAGACCATCTCTGGTCGACGTATGTCTGAACCAAAGTAGACAAACCCCAATCAGCCGGTCAATCATTTTCCTTGGGGCTGACTCGCCCAGATGGGGACCTGCTTTTACGCAGTGGTTGTCCATTCTTTCTTATAGAGAGGGGAGTCCCAAATAGGGGAACCTCCTCCATGGAGTCTATATGCCATCAAAGTGCTTACGAACAGAGGTTGCCTTTATGAGACGACCCCTTTAAGTGTTCACAATAGATCCATTAGTTTCACCCGCTGCAGTCCCCCTCCGCCGTATGCTGCGTCCACTCGAGATGAGATCACCATAGCCTCTCTGATGGGAGAATGCATAAGCAGAACGTCGAGCAGATGTCCCCCGTCGGATGGGACTCGTCTCTTCTACCGCTGGAGGCTCCTTCTCTTTGTAGCGTTCGGGATTTTTCCGGACCTTAAAGGGAGAAAAACACATTACATGAGACAACAATAAATGATTTACTGCCTGTATTATACTCCAGAGCTGAAATCTCCCAGAACTTCCTGCTCGTTCAGACTCTGCACAAAACGTTCTCCAGTGATTTGCATTCTGGGAAGTTTAGTCATTACGGCAAGAAGTGTGCTGGAACATGGCGTAAGAAAAAAATAACACAGCCCCTGCTTTATGAGAGCTCAGCTAAGCGCTTAGGGAATGTGTCTATTCGCATGCTTCGCAGCAGAATTTTGAATGCAGCTCTTGAGTATAATACTGTCTGTAATCTCAGATATGTACAAGAAAAGTAGTGTAATGTTTCATGATTCTGCTCAATATTTATGCAGGATATATTATTATACTCACTTATACAGCAGAGCTCACAATCTATGTTCCCTATCAGTATGTCTATGGCATGTGGAAGGAAACCGGAGAACACCCATGCAAACATGGCGAGAACATACAAACTACATGTAGATGTTGTCCTTGGTCATATTCGAACCTAGGACCCCAGCGCTGCAAGGCACCAGTGCTATCCAATGAGTCACCATGATGCCCACATATGTATATTGTAAAATTTAATGGAGAATGTGCACTTAAATGAAGAAAATACATGTTACCTATATAAAGGGTTTTTTCCCAGACTAGAATATTGATGGTCTATCTTCAGAATAGGTCATCAATATCTGATTGGTGGTGGTCCGACATCTGGCACTCCAGGTGAACGCTGTAGTCTGCTCACAGCATTCCAAGCACAGCGCCGTACATTGTATAGTGGCCGCGCTTGGTATTGCAGCCCAGACATATTCACTTGAATGGGACTGAGTTGCGCCTAAGGGGCTAATGAACGAGACATCACCGGCCTAGGAAGAGGCCACAACACTCCGGCTTCTTCAAAGAGCTGATCAGCGAGGGTGCCGGAAGCTGGGCTCCCACCAATCAGATATGGAATGACCCCGATCTTGAAGATACGTCATCAATATATTACTCCTGGAAGACCCATCTAAACATTTATAGCCTATTCATTCATATCAGCGGACAGCGGGACTGTGTCCTAGAGACAGGTGGGGGTCCAGGGGCGGACTGGGAATGTAAATTGGCCCTAGAAAAAGCCTAAAAGTGGCCCTCATGTTGTAGGTGGGTCCAGATGGATAGAAGGCGGGGCAACACAAGTAGATGGGGCCGACACATGGGGGGGGGGTGTCAGCAATATCATAGTGTTGCACAAAATACCACAGTGCAGTACTAGATACAGCCCCAGAAGCTGTCCCTCTCCGGTGGCCATTAGTAGCTGCATGTTTTGTCCTCCTCCAGATGTCTCTAAGTGTCCATTCACAAGTCCGTAAGTGTTTTGCTGTCCGCAAATTGCGAATCCACAAAACATGGATACCGGCCGTGTGCTTCTGCATTTTGCTGACCCCACATGGCCAGCACTATGATAGACATGCTTTATCTTTTTTGAGGGGCCGCGGAACGGAACTACGGATGCGGACGACACAATGAATGGGTCTGCACCCGTTCTGCAAAATTGTGGAACAGATGCGAACCACAGAACTACGGACGTGGAAATGGACCCTAAATAAAATATGGTGCCATCGGCAACCATGCCCCACCGCAGTATTCAAGTGTATCACTATCCTGAGGATAACCGTGCAATTGGATTCAAGAGCAGCTGCAGGCCGGGTACATCAGTACCTGATGCTCCCACCATTAAAAGGGTTGTCTCATCTCAGACAATTGGGGCATATCGCTAGGTTATGCCCCCATTGTCTGATTGGTGTGGGTCCCATCGCTGGAACCCGCACCTATATAGAGAACGGAGCCCTGGAAGTGATGGAGGGTGCACTGTGCATGCGCAGCCGCCCTCCATTCATTTTCTATGGGACTGCCGAGCGCTAGCTCAACTATTTCCGTCAGGCCCATAGAAGTGAATGGGAGCGGTGGTTGGTCATGCTCGGTGCACTCCCATTCACTTCTATGGGGAAAGCGCTTGCCGGTGGCCGGACCGGAGTCCTCCAGCCACCAATTTGCGGGGCTCCGTTCCAGCTATAGATGCGGCTCCCAGCGGTGGGACCCCGACCTATAAGATAATGGGGCCGTATCCTAGCGATATGCCCCCATTGTCTGAGATGAGACAACCCCTTTAACTACCACTGAGAGCATCAGATCATTATGTACCTGACCAGTGGCAGTAAGAAGGACTCGGACATCGCCCGATCAGGAAATCTCCCTGTAGGGTCTATGGGCCAGTCCACCCCAGAAGTGGGACCTGCATCTTCCAGACTTTCATTGCATATGATGTGGACAAATGTCTCAGCTAGGAATACCTTTTAAACTTTTCTTGAACTCTTTTTCCTATTTTTGCGCGACTGAAATTCCTGCTGACCAGTGGCGTAACTACAACTGACCAGGCCCCACAGCAAATTTTAGAATGGGGCCCCCCCTCAGCAACTTCTTCGCAACCCCCAACTCACGCATCCCCCACTCCTGTGGCTGGTCAAAACTGTTCTCTTAGACGAGGCCTGGCAGCTGCTCTGTCCGTTTCCTACACGTATATAATGTCATTGTATAATACTGTTGAGGGGGCCCTGACAATAAAATCTTTTAGTATTCCTCCTGAGGGGGCCCCTTGTGGGTCTGGGCCCCAAATCAGCCGCTTCCCCTGCTTCCCCTATAGCTACGCCCCTGCTGCTGACAGATTCCCCTCAAAAAAACTTTGAGTCAAATGTTTTTTCCATAAAATCTCCAGGTACTTACTTTATCAATTTGGGACGGGTAGACGGTCTTTAAGAAAAATGTTAATGCCAAATTCGGAAGCAGGCAGATAGCGGAGGTCAGGATGATAATCAACCAGATGTTAGGTTGTCGTAATGCATTTGTAATGGTTCCTGGATTGGAAGAAGGGAAAAATGGTTATCGATTTATCAGATGTAAAAGTAGCCTTATACATTCACCAAAATGCTCCACACAGTGCTAGTCTCCTACATTTCTGTGAGCATTTAAAGAGGACCGTCCCCCTCTCCTGACATGTCTGTTTTAGTAACTACCTGCATCCCCCATGTGATAACAGTTCTGGATCTGGGGGATCTATCTTGTGCCATTCTTCTATTATTCCCGTTAGAAGTTATAAATAAATAGCTAGCAGTTTGCAACGAAGGTCCAGCTAAGTGTTACCAATTGGGGGTGTGTCCCTCCCTACACAGTCAGACAGTATCCAATCAGTGCTGCCCGTATCAGACTCACCAGGGACACACCCCCAACTGGTAACACTTAGCTGGACCTGCATTGCAAACTAGTTTCACACGCTGGTCTTAGTAAAAAAAAAACCTGCTGGCGGAACTTCTGACCAATTTATTAATAGTTGCATCTTCGGCTGTGCCACGGGCGTAACTAACATAGCGGCAGACCATGCGACTGCTATGGGGCCCAGGACAAGAGGGGGCCCAGTCTTAGTTGGGATCATCTCCTCTTCTACTGGAGGTGAAAACTTGGTCAGGACTCTACCCTCTAAAGGAACAACTTTTAGCAAACAAGGCAGTGGACAAATGGCCCAAGGGTCATTGAAAGGGGTTTAGGAGGAAACCCTTCTGTCCTGTGTGGGGGCCTGGTTTCATCCTTCCTATGGGGCCCTTACTTCTCTGCTGTTAAATTAGTTGGGCCAAAGAGCTCCTGCCCGTGTCCTGCTTCCTCCCACCCGCTTTTTGGAAAAGTGTCAAAGGTGTCAGAAAAAGGGAAAAAGTTGCAAATTATGTTGCATAAACAGCACTTATGACAAAATTTACAACTTTTCTACGCCAGAAAATTAGAGTGCTATTACATGACCCCCCCAATGTATATAATAGCTCCAGGGTAACTGAGGTGAAACCTAGACCTGGATTTGCAACACAGTCAGCAGGGCTGAAATTCTGTCTCAGGCGTTAGTCTTATTGCAATCTATCTGAGCCTACTATTCCCCCGGGAGGTGGCACCCTGAAAGAAGCACCCCGGGGTTACAGAACCTGACCCTAGCTGAATTCTTCCTTGTCACATGGTGACCCTAAACACCTATATACATAGGAGCTAGAAGCAAGGCATCAGGAACGCAGCTGGTATAGGGTCAGGTTCTGTAAACCCCTAGGGTGCTCCTTTCGGGATGCCACCACCAACTGTGGGTTACATCTAGGGTTGTCACCTTTCCCAACAAAAAATACCGGCCAAGTTAAGCCACACCCCAAAGAGGGTGTGGCGGTGTGGTCGTGACTGAACACGCTATGCTATGTCATAATGAGGCTCCCAGTATTAATAATACCCCCATTAGTGGCCCCAGTAACATTAATGCCTCCATTAGTGCTCCCCAGAATTAATGCCCCCATGAGTTCCCCTAGCTATATTAATGTCCCCATTAGTGCCCCCAGTAATAGTAAAGTCCCCATAAGTGCCCCCCAGTAATAGTAATGTGCCCATTAGTGCCCCCAGTAGTCCCCCCCAGTAATAGTAATGCCCCATTAGTGCCCCCATAAGTTCTCCTAGCTATATTAATGCCCCCATAAGTGCCCCCCAGTAATAGTAATGTGCCCATTAGTGCCCCCAGTAGTCCCCCCAGTAATAGTAATGCCTCCATTAGTGCCCACCAGTAATAGTAATGTCCCCATTAGTGCCCCCAGAATTAATGCCCCCATGAGTTCCCCTAGCTATATTAATGTCCCCATTAGTGCCCCCAGTAATAGTAAAGCCCCCATAAGTGCCCCCAGTAATAGTAATGTGCCGATTAGTGCCCCCAGAATGAATGCCCCCATGAGTTCTCCTAGCTATATTACTGTCCCCATTAGTGCCTCCAGTAATAGTAATGCCCCATAAGTGCCCCCAGTAATAGTAATGTGGCCCATTAGTGCCCCCAGTAGTCCCCCCAGTAATAGCAATGCCTCCAGTAGTGCCCACCAGTAATAGTAATGTCCCCATTAGTTCCCCCCGTAATAGTAATGCACCCGTTAGTTCCCCCAGTAGTCCCCCCAGTAATAGTAATGCCCCCATTAGTGCTCCACCAGTAATAGTAATGCACCCGTTAGTTCCCCCAGTAGTCCCCCCCAGTAATAGTAATGTCCCCATTAGTGCCCACCAGTAATAGTAATGTCTCCATTAGTTCCCCCCGTAATAGTAATGCACCCGTTAGTTCCCCCAGTAGTCCCCCCCAGTAATAGTAATGCCCCCATTAGTGCTCCACCAGTAATAGTAATGCACCCGTTAGTTCCCCCAGTAGTCCCCCCCAGTAATAGTAATGTCCCCATTAGTGCCCACCAGTAATAGTAATGTCCCCATTAGTTCCCCCCATAATAGTAATGCACCCGTTAGTTCCCCCAGTAGTCCCCCCCAGTAATAGTAATGCCCCCATTAGTGCTCCACCAGTAATAGTAATGCACCCGTTAGTTCCCCCAGTAGTCCCCCCCAGTAATAGTAATGTCCCCATTAGTGCCACCAGTAATAGTAATGTCCCCATTAGTTCCCCCAGTAATAGTAATGCCACCCATTAGTTCCCCCAGTAGTCCCCCCCAGTAATAGTAATTAGTGCTCCACCAGTAATAGTAATGCATCCGTTAGTTCCCCCAGTAGTCCCCCCCAGTAATAGTAATGCCCCCATTAGTGCTCCACCAGTAATAGTAATGCCCCCTTCTCTGCTTGTGCAAAAAAAAGAACTCACCTCCTTCATTTGCTCGCGCCATTGTGAACACTCGCTGCTCCCTGGAAGCTCAGGACCTGCGCTCCAGCATGATGACTTCTTGCAGGTCCTGCACTTCCAGTCAGCAGCGATCAAATGGATGAGATGAGTTCTTTATTTTTTTTAAACACAAGTGGGGGAAGGGCGGGAATTAAAGGCTGTACTAATGAGCGCTCCACAATGGAAGCACTCATTAGTAACAGTCCATATGGGAAAACAGTGGCAATGATTATTGCTGGTATAAAAAAATTACCGGCACTGGCAGGGCCACTAAATTACTGGCTTGGCCGGTGATCTACTGGCCAGGTGGCTACGCTAGTTACATCAGGGGAAGAGTAGCCTCATAGACTGCAATCAGACCAGCAGCTTCAAACAGAATTACAGCCCTTCTGACACGGGTAGCAAAATCCAAATCTCGGAAGTTCTGCACCAGTCACCCTGGACGAACATTGGTGACTCCACCATGTCCCCTATCATCCAGCCATACCTGTCATGGTTACCAGGGAGGAAAAGAGGATGAGCATGCCGCTGCTGTGTAAGTCGTATGTGATTGCAAAGTAAATGATGATTGTTCCAAATACAGAAAAGGCGAATAAAAATGTCCAGTATGACATGATGATCCCGGCCTGCAGGTAAGCAGAGCAATACATACAGGTCAACATGTAATAATAATTATATTAGAAAAACATCAATGACTTGCTTATTGCTAGAACTGTTCATTCACCATCAGATTTTGGGTGGGGGCGGGTGGCTGAGAGAAGACCCTGAACTTTGAGAAGTTGACCATTCAACCTGGAAAAGAGAGAAACCACTAGACCAGGGGTCAGCAACCTCCAGCACTCCAACTGTTGTGAAACTATAACTCCTAGCATGCTCTGTACACTTCTATGGGAGTCCCGAGAACGCAGCTCGCTGGCCCATAGGAGGGAGGAGCAGGGAGGATGGGAGTGGTGGCTGAGGCGCTGAGGGTGGTTGTAGTCTTCATTGAGGCTAATCCTGGCTTCAGCGCTCTCCGGGGTCACGTGGGCAGTGATAGAAGAGGTGCATTCACTGGGCCTGTTGGTGGCTGGGGTTCCTTTGAAGGTGGATGGTCAGCAGGGTGCAAGGCAGGAGGCGGATGATGGAAGTGGTAACCAGGCTGGCTTAATTATGACAGATAACATTCTCTTTACTGAAGATGACGGGTGGCACAGTACAAAGATCAGTAGAAGGCACAATTCTGAGGTATTTAACATGGCATGGCAGCTGAGGTGTGTATTATGATGTTCTGCAGCAGCTGAGGTGTGTATTATGAGGTTCTGCAGCAGCTGAGATGTGTATTATGAGGTTCTGCAGCAGCTGAGGTGTGTATTATGAGGTTCTGCAGCAGCTGAGGTGTGTATTATGAGGTTCTGCAGCAGCTGAGGTGTGTATTATGATGTTCTGCAGCAGCTGAGGTGTCTATTATGATGTTCTGCAGCAGCTGAGGTGTCTATTATGAGGTTCTGCAGCGGCTGAGGTGTCTATTATGAGGTTCTGCAGCAGCTGAGGTGTGTATTAGGAGGTTTTGCCGCAGCTGAGGTGTGTATTATGAGGTTTTGCCGCAGCTGAGGTGTGTATTATGATGTTCTGCAGCAGCTGAGGTGTGTATTATGAGGTTCTGCAGCAGCTGAGGTGTGTATTATGAGGTTCTGCAGCAGCTGAGGTGTCTATTATGAAGTTCTGTAGCAGCTGAGGTGTGTATTAGGAGGTTCTGCAGTAGCTGAGATGTATATTATGATCTTTGCATCAGCTGAGGTGTGTATTATGAGGTTCTGCAGCGGCTGAGGTGTGTATTAGGAGGTTCTGCAGCGGCTGAGGTGTGTATTAGGAGGTTCTGCAGCAGCTTGAGGTGTGTATTAGGAGGTTCTGCAGCAGCTGAGATGTATATTATGAGGTTCTACAGCAGCTGAGGTGTGTATTATGATGTTCTGCAGCAGCTGAGGTGTGTATTATGATGTTCTGCAGCAGCTGAGGTGTGTATTATGATGTTCTGGCAGCAGCTGAGGTGTGTATTATGATGTTCTGCAGCAGCTGAGGTGTGTATTATGAGGTTCTGCAGCAGCTGAGGTGTGTATTATGAGGTTCTGCAGCAGCTGAGGTGTGTATTATGAGGTTCTGCAGCAGCTGAGGTGTGTATTATGAGGTTCTGCAGCAGCTGAGGTGTGTATTATGAGGTTCTGCAGCAGCTGAGGTGTGTATTATGAGGTTCTGCAGCAGCTGAGGTGTGTATTATGAGGTTCTGCAGCAGCTGAGGTGTGTATTTATGAGTTCTGCAGCAGCTGAGGTGTGTATTATGAGGTTCTGCCAGCAGCTGAGGTGTGTATTATGAGGTTCTGCAGCAGCTGAGGTGTGTATTATGAGGTTCTGCAGCAGCTGAGGTGTGTATTATGAGGTTCTGCAGCAAGCTGAGGTGTGTATTATGAGGTTCTGCAGCAGCTGAGGTGTGTATTATGATGTTCTGCAGCAGCTGAGGTGTGTATTATGAGTTCTGCAGCAGCTGAGTGTGTATTATGAGGTTCTGCAGCAGCTGAGGTGTGTATTATGATGTTCTGCAGCAGCTGAGGTGGTTGATATTATGAGGTATGGTCTGCAGCCGTTGAGGTGTTGTATTATGAGATTCTGCAGACTGAGGTGTGTATTATGAGATTCTGCAGCAGCTGTGGTGTGTATTAATGAGGTTCTGCAGCAGCTGAGGTGTGTATTATGAAGTTCTGCAGCAGCTGAGGTGGGTATTATGAGGTTCTGCAGCAGCTGAGGTGTGTATTATGAGGTTCTGCAGCAGCTGAGGTGTGTATTATGATGTTCTGCAGCAGCTGAGGTGTGTATTATGAGGTTCTGCAACAGCTGAGGTGTGTATTATGAGGTTCTGCAGCAGCTGAGGTGTGTATTATGAGGTTCTGCAGCAGCTGAGGTGTGTATTATGAGGTTCTGCAGCCAGCTGAGGTGTGTATTATGAGGTTCTGCAGCAGCTGAGATGTATATTATGATGTTCTGCAGCAGCTGAGGTGTGTATTAGGAGGTTCTGCAGCAGCTGAGATGTGTATTATGAAGTTCTGCAGCAGCTGAGGTGTGTATTATGAGGTTCTGCAGCAGCTGAGGTGTGTATTATGAGGTTCTGCAGCAGCTGAGGTGTGTATTATGATGTTCTGCAGCAGCTGAGATGTATATTATGATGTTCTGCAGCAGCTGAGGTGTGTATTAGGATGTTCTGCAGCAGCTGAGGTGTGTATTATGAAGTTCTGCAGCAGCTGAGGTGTGTATTATGATCAGCAGAAAGGACATAGCTGTATAAGGCCTCATGCATGTGTTTTGCATATGGATGCAGACAGTACACTGTGTGCTGTCCACTTTTTTTGTGGCCCCATTAAAATGAATAGTTCCGCATCCTATCTGCAAAAGATGTGGATCGCATGTGGAAAAAATATACATATACGGTCGTGTGCATGAGGCCATACACATTGCAGCTGCCGATAGAAACTTCCATAGACCAGAAAAAGATAAGCAGCGTACATGTGACACTGATCACCGTCAGTAATTGGCGGTTTCTGATATCGTATGAGATATACAGTGTTACAAATCTATATATGATGTATATGACGTATACTGTAAATATCAGGGGACACAGACTTACCTGGAAGTTCACAATAATGACAAGTGCAGTGGCCGTAGTAAAAGCGAAGGTCTGATAGTCGTTGTTTATTTTTCCCTCGTTTGTGGTCATTTGGCAGAAAGCTCCATAAGGTATGAAGAATATGGCGAGGGAGCAGAGGGTGCCATAGAGGAGACTCAGGAAGAACTTCGTGTAGTTGAACAATTTACCCTTTTGCCCCGGGATGTACAGACTCGGACACTGCATGCTCAGCTTGTCACCCACATCCTTGTTTGTAATGAAGAAAAATATTTCATAAATTTATTTGAAAATACATCTAGGAATTGCAAAAATCGGTCTCCATCCCCCTGAAAAACAAAATGGCTTCTGCAGGGGCATGCAGAGAAGTCATAGCACCGAATGAATCCCCACCATAATTTCCAAATACAACTTCATAGGCAGGGGCGGATTGGCCATAGACCTTACAGGGAAATGTCCCGGTGGGCCAATGCCCAGGGGCAGCCTGGGCCCTCCTCCTGGCTAGGCAGTGAAAGTTTTTGGGATGTATTTTGTGCTGATGGCAGTATTTTGTGATGGACTGTGGTATTTGGCTCTGTTGGGTGGTATAATGTGCCACAATATGGTATTGATGGCCCTGCCTTCCTTCCATTTGGACCCAACTACAAAACGGGGCCACTTTTAGTATTTTTTACAGGGCCACTTTAAAGGGATTCTGTCACCTCGTTTAAGCCTATAGAGCTGAGGACATGGGCTGCTAGATGGCCACTAGCCCGTCCACAATATACTTTTCCTATTGCTGTGTGTGTCTTTGTTTAGTAAAAAAAACGATTTTATTCATATGCTAATTCTGGTTATAAGGAGCCCAAGGGGCGGTTACCAATCTTCCTGGATCCCAGCTGTGTCCACTGTGCAGGAGCCCAGCACCGCCCCGCATCCTCTCATCTCCTCCTTGCTCCCCCGACTTCACGCTTTCAGAGCGCTGTAATCTCGCGCGAGCGCAGTTCGTTCCCTGATGCTGATGCCAGCACAGGGAAGGAACAGTTTACTAGCACTGACAAGCGGAGTACTCGCGCATGCGCGAGATTACGGTGCTCTGAAGCGTGAAGTCGGGGGAGCAAGGAGGAGATGAGAGGATGCGGGGCGGTGCTGGGCTCCTTCACAGTGGGCACGGCTGGGATCCAGGAAGATTGGTAACCGCCCTTGGGCTCCTTATAACCAGAATTAGCATATGAATAAAATCGTTTTGTTTACTAAACAAAGACACACACAGCAATAGGAAAAGTATATTGTGGACGGGCTAGTGGCCATCTAGCAGCCCATGTCCTCAGCTCTATAGGCTTAAACTAGGTGACAGAATCCCTTTAAGTTTCCAGTCCGCCCCTGTTCATAGGAGCTGGAGCACCAGTTTCGCACCGAGAGCTGAAAATCCCCTGCTTTCCTTCATGCAATGAATGAAAACACCACTAGGGGGAGCTCACCGCTTAGTCTTCAGGGTAAGTCAGACGTAGGCAACCTCCAGCACTCCGAAGGTTGCTGACCCTGGAGACAGGTCACCACTGAGCTCCCCCTAGTGGTGTAGGCAAAGGAAGTGCATAGGTAGCAGTTGCAGTCAGGCCCTGGTGCCTAAGGAGCCCTATAGGAGGACACCAGTATTATAAATGGTGATGGAGGGGGGAGGGGGGGTCCTGCTACAGATTTTGCACTGGGCCCCACAGCAGCAGCATATTTCCAAATTTAAGTCCAAGAAAAGTTTGAGTCAAAGAGGAGGTGAGTTCTAGTGGTCGTTGGGAGTCACAGGATCTGGGCTCTGCGATAGTATTTTCTCATGTGTCTATATGACGTGCATTCTTCTTACCTGGTCTTGCAGTCCAACAACAATGATAGGAAGACTGGAATACAGGAGGTTGTAGAGTGTTATGAACATGGTGTCATACACGGTCTGACAACAGAAGACGGGGGGAAAATCATAAAGATAATAGATTCATAAATGTGAACGCCTTACATCAAAGTGGTTAGAAAATTTAGAAATCTTTGACATAGATTTATACCCTGCAAAGTGTGAAATCTGCAATCTGTGCATGGATTTTACCCTGTTATGTTTTATATGCTGGGGCACTCCTCTGATGCCCTAGAGAAAACGGCTTTAAAATTCCCCCAAAAATGGTAAAAAAAAAATTTGAATTTATTAAAAAACAAAGTAAAATTTTTCTAATGGGACTAAAAAAATAAAAATAAAAAACAACTTCATATTATTAATAAAATACCGGTAAAATGCTTAAATAAATAAATAAAAACTAACTAAACCAAGCTACTTTGTCCTGCTGATTAAACTGATACCTGTCTTGTAAAAATCACTTGCGGCTTCAGTGCGCCAAGGGGGACGTGGCCAGCACAGGAAAGCTGAGGAACAGAGGTGGACCAAGGAGCTAAGCCCCACCCCTCTGTTCACTGAAGCTCTAATTTGCATAAAAAAATGGAAGTCTTTTTTCTCTCTCTTAATCATTAGGGCAATTATGGGCCCGTGTAACAGGGCCTTAAAGTGACTGTGTTACTTGAAGGGGTCTGCATCAAGCAGGGAGCTGTATACAATAAACGGTGATGCCTTCTGGATCCGCAGTGATGACATCTATTGTTTACGTGACTGCTGCTGCCAATTACTAGCCTCGGGCTGTTTTTGTACATGTGACCACCGAGGTACTTTAAAAGGGTTTTCAGAGATTTTAATACTGATGACCTATTCTCTGGAAAACCCCTTTAAAAATAATTAAGGTTTTTTTAAAAAAAAAAATTTATACAGCCCCCTTTTCCTTGCCTATTTTTTTCTTTAAATCTTGGAAAAACCCTTTGAGAAAAATGGAGTAAAAAAAAAGAAAAAAAGAAAAACAATAGTAGCTTTTATGTATTCTACCGTAAAAAAAAAACATTTAATAAAATTTTTACCTACATGTGCCCCAAAATGATGGCTAAAAATACCTACATTTACATCCCTGCAAAAATATAATACTACATGGCACAATATCAAAATCCTGGATGACCCCTTAAAAAATAAAGTGAACATCTACTTTATTACAAATCACTTCTCCACATTACCTGACCAGAGAATCCGTTGAAGAAGGCATACCAGAAGTGCACCAGTGTGTAGGCAAAGTTCTTGTAGAAGAAGTAACTCAGGAACTTGCACATGCGGATGTACGACCAGCGGCCGTGAACCAGAAGAAGCCTTTGGAGGTATCTGAACTGAGCGAAGGAGTAGTCGCTGGACATCACTGCCTGCATTCCCTCCTGTCCGCTGATACCAACTCCTATATGGGCAGCTGCAAAAAGAAAGTAAAATAAGGCACAGCCATGATAACAGATAATCAAGATCAAAAATTCTGCTGGTTGCTATTAGGATCAGTCAGCACTGTGCTGACAGACACACCCAAACTACATCATATACAGACCAGGCTTCCAAAATTACATCATATACAGAACAGGCTTCCAAAACTACATCATATACAGACCAAGCTTCCAAAACTACAACATATACAGACCAGACTTCCAAAACTACATCATATACAGACCAGGCTTCCAAAACTACATCATATACAGACCAGACTTCCAAAACTACATCATATACAGACCAAGCTTCCAAAACTACATCATATACAGACCAGACTTCCAAAACTACATCATATACAGACCAAGCTTCCAAAACTACATCATATACAGACCAAGCTTCCAAAACTACATCATATACAGACCAGACTTCCAAAACTACATCATATACAGACCAAGCTTCCAAAACTACATCATATACAGACCAGTCAAAACATCATATACAGAAGCTTCCAAAACTACATCATATACAGACCAAGCTAAAACTATCATAATTCCAAACTAGACCAAGCTTCCAAAACTACATCATACATATATACAGACCAAGCTAAAAACAGATCAGCTTCCCAAAAACTACATCATATACAGACCAGGCTTCCAAAACTACATCATATACAGACCAGCTTCCAAAACTACATCATATACAGACCAAGCCAGCTTCCAAAACTACATCATATACAGACCAAGCTTCCAAAACTACATCATATACCAGAAAACTACAACATACCTTCCAAAACTACATCATATACATTCCAAAACTACATCATATACAGACCAGACCAGACCAGCTTCCAAAACTACATCATATACAGACCATACAGACCAGGCTTCCAAAACTACATCATATACAGACCAGACTTCCAAGACCAGGCTTCCAAAACTACAATATACAGACCAGACTTCCAAAACTACATATACAGACCAGGCTTCCAGCTTCCAAAACTACATCATATACAGACCAGACTTCCAAAACTACATCAGACCAAGCTTCCAAAACTACATCATATACAGACCAAACTACATCATAGACCAGCTTCCAAAACTACATCATATACAGACCAAGCTTCCAAAACTACATCATATACAGACCAGGCTTCCAAAACGACCAGACTAATCAATATACAGACCAGGCTTCCACTTCCAAAACTACATCATATAAACTACATCATACAAGACCAAGACTTCCAAAACTACATCATATACAGACCAGACTTCCAAAACTACATCATATACAGACCAAGCTTCCAAAACTACATCATATACAGACCAGGCTTCCAAAACTACATCATATACAGACCAAGGCTTCCAAAACTACATCATATACAGACCAGGCTTCCAAAACTACATCATATACATACAGACCAAGCTTCCAAAACTACATCATATACAGACCAGGCTTCCCAGAATTCAATTATAGTAGAGCACACTCTGTACAGACACTGAACAAGCAGGTGTTTTCCAGGCTTTGCAAAACAAATCTTAATACAGCGTTGTACCTTGAAGCTCCTTGTATGGGGCCCCCCATCTACTATTTATATTACTGATGTCTTTTTATATGGGGCTTTGGGTACCCCTAGGAACAAGGGCCCGGGTGTGATTGTTACCTCTGCACCCAGGGGTGTACATTGATCTCATAGGGCCCCATAGCAAAACACATATTTCCAAATGTATTTACACAAGGAAAGTGGCATAAATACACTGCTAAATCTCCTCCATACTGTGTATTATAAAACTGACTTTTTGGCTTCTTACAGTCACCACTAGGTGGAGCTCAGTGCCTAGAAATTTATAAGTTACCATTGAGTGCAATGGAAGTTTTAGAAAATTCCTTGCACTGAGCTCCCTCTAGTGGCGGATGCCTGCAAATGCAGTGTTTTCATGTCAGGAACATAAGAAAGGAGTTCAGCACTTGGCTCCCCCACCACCTGGGTCCCATAGCAGTCACATGGTTTGCCTCCGAGTAAACCACTGTCTGCACCCTCATAGCTTTATCAGAGGAATATTTCCCCCACATGTAAATGAGTATACCCTTGTTTCCAAGCCTGCCCGCGCTTACTTTTTATCATGCTGACATCATTAGCGCCATCACCGATTGACAGCGTGACGGCCTTCTTGTACTTCTTCACCAGGTTGACAACCATAGCTTTCTGTTTCGGAGTCACTCTGCAGCAGATGACGGATCGGCACTCGCAGGCCAGGTCCACAAAGTTCTTCTGTCTTTCTTCCTTTAACGCGTTGACTGCGGTTTTCGTCTGTAGGTCCTGATGTCTGTGTTCGGCCGTCTTTTGGAATTTCAGCTTCAGGCGTCTTTTCTTCCTTTTATTTTTCTCAAGTAAGATTTCATTCTGTTGGAATAGTAATTGAAAACTTGTGTGGAAATTTATGGAAACTAGTGCAACACAAAAGTGGGGCAGATGACCATACTCCTCTTATCCATTTGATCGCGAAGAGCCTACTGCGGCCATCTTGATTGAAGACACCACGTGAAATCTCACTCAGTGACGTGATGACGTCATCACACCAGCCGGTGTGGTGACATCATACATCACTGATTGCAAGATTTTGTGTGGTATCTTTAATTAAGATGGTCGCGGTGAGCTCTTTGCATGCAAATGGATGGGGTGAATATGTGTTTGTTTTTTACCGCCATTTCAAATCGATTCTATTCTTATGACTCTTTAACATACCACTGCTCTATTATTTCTACTAGAAGTTTATAAATGAATTGGCAACAGTCTGCAATGAAGGTCCAGCTGGGTGTTACCAGTTGGGGTGTGTCCCCTCCAACTGGTAACACCCAGGTGGACCTTCAAATTCAAACTGCTAGCAATTCATTCATACACTTCTAGCAGGAATAAAAGAGGAACCATATAGGATAGAGGTACAACATAGAGTCATAAGTAGCAGTTAGGGTGCCTTTGATGTTAGGTGATGATCTGGGTGCAAGGCAGGAGAGCAGGTGCAATGGCCAGCAAATGGAGGAGTCAGTAACCAGGCCAGTTGGTCTAAATAAATAAGTATTTCCTTATTAAAATTCAGAATAGGAGTAGTAGTACATCCAACAGTAACATGGCACAGATATAAGTAGATCACAGTGCAACTCCTCCTCAATAGCAATGTCTGGACAACAGCAATGATGAAGGTTGTAGTACTCCTTTCTGTCTTCCTCTAAAGGTTCTCTGCAGAACCATAGGCTGCCAACGAGGTTCTTTGTAAATGTATCTGCAGTTCCCGGGCTGAGGGGTGCAGATTTAAGACATGGCTGGACCAAACAGTCTCCAAGATGTTCCCTCTCACAACATCAAAGTCTCTCTCTGCCATAAACGTGCACAATACCTTGCTGTTGACTCCAGTTCACGGCCTTATAGATTCTGGTCCTTGTAACTTATTCTCTCTGGAGCATTTTGATCATAAAGTTGCTTCCTTGGCCGCAGATTGTCTCAGAGATGAAGGTTCTCTGAGCTCGGGCCTAGTCCTGAGGAGCTTGCACAAGTAGGTCCTCACTGTAGTACAGCTAGAGTCTCTATTCTCTTCTGACTAACCAGGGGGTAGACCTAGGTCTATCTCCTGGCAAACTAAGGGGATGAGCCAAGGTGTTAACCCTAAACTGTCCATACAGTGTTATTAGATATACAAACACAATCAATCACAGCAATTTACTTGGCAACATCACAAAATTTTACAACAGTTTACCATTTGCAGTGATCCCATTCTGGGGAACATTGTCCCTTGTGTGTCTGAAACTAGATTTTGACTACTCCTTATGGACATTTTTTTATGTAAATGGTCATAATTTGGGAATAAAAAATATAATTACAATGAAGAAAAATATAAGGTATTTAGAAATTTCTCACTGTTTTTGAGATATTAATCTCCTCAGTGGCAGCCACATGTAATCATTGCAGCTGACTGTTCTAGTGTACAGATCCTATAGCAAATCATCTTGATATGTTCAAGGGTACTACATCGGATATTTGTGGAAATGCAGTGACCCCTTTAAAAAAAACACATTTTAATGTCTTGGCAGCTTATTACAGGATATTTCATGAAAGCCTCCTTTAAATGCTAAAAAGTCTATAGATTAAAGTAACTGTCCCGTCATAACCTGATATGCAAGTCAGAACCTTTTGAGCTCAGCTCCATTAGGGCAGAGGTGTGATCTGTGACTACAGGTTAGCTGCAGTGCCTGCAGGGGGTCTGAAGTAGTCTGAGACACACCCCCTTGTATCATCATTGGCTCAAACTGCTGCTCTTACCCTTCCCTTGCAGCTCTGCCTCTTCTGATTGGCTGCTGTATTTAAACAGAAGCCCACCACAGACTCACCAGGAAGTCAGTGCATGGAGAAAACTGACATGCCATCTTCACAATCTAGCCTCCCTATGAAAGGGAACCCCACCCCATAAATAAGACATTATAGCACATTGTCACATGACACAAGCAGCCACATTTTGGATTTTGAAACTGGAATTTCATGTCCAATATCTGTGTTAAGGATCAGCCAGTGTGGACCCACTGTGCCAACTAACCGGTTTGGTGTAGTAATAACCCTAAGGTATAGTATTCACCATTTAACTTCTGTACAAGGATCTGGCCTTTGCTGCAGGAAATCAACCAGGCAAGCAGGCTGGGTACTTAAGAGGAACACAAACAAAGCAGATGGACAGGGTTAACTTAAACACGAACAGAACTGAAACTGGAAGTGCAGGAACACACAGGCAGGTTGGGTACAGAGCTGGAGCACAGACAGGAACAAACACAGTATAAACGCAAGCAAAATGCAGGACAACCACAGAAGCACTAGACTTCAACACCTTTGCTGGTCACCAGGAACCTTAAGCTCAGGCTCCCTCTTAGTTGGGAGGGTGTCTTAAATATTCAGGGACTCACAGCCATTGGTAGGAAAAAAGTTTGGAAGCATACACGCTGTCCCTTTAAGAAGTTGGACGTGAGTGCATGCACCCTAAGGACATGGATGCTGGTAGGTTTGAAGGGAGTGTGCAGGCTCTACAGCATGGTGACTAGCAGGCATTCACTGCCGACCTACTGATCTGCTTTGTCCTGTATTGTATGATAAGGTTCCAAGGATTGTCCAGAATTAGAAAAATTTGGTGGTTTTCTTCCAAAAACAGCACCACACCAGCCCACAGGTTGTGTTTGGTGTTTCACTACATCCCCATTCATACCAAACATAGCCTATGGAGAGGTGTGGCGCTGTTTCTTAAACATACCGATAGCTTTCGCTCATATTGAGTCCACTTACCAGCCATGATCCAGTAATGATTAATGTCCGTTTTTTGTTAGACTCTGGATTCAGCTCATTATTCAGTTCCCTGGGGTTCATGGTAGATTTTTGGAGATCAATTCTTCTCTGTATTAGGGTGCTGTATAAACAGATAAAATTGAGAGATAGATAGGAGATAGATAGATAATATATGATAGATAGATAGATGGATAGATAGATAGATAGATGGATAGATAGTGGCAGCAGAACCAGGGATTTATTGTTAATGGAACACTCAAGGAAAACTGAGTCTATGTCATGCCTGGTACAGGGCCTCAAGGAGCAGAGCAGGTCCTTCAGTCATGTACCACCCCCTCAGGTTTCGACTGACAGCAAAGGATCCAGATCAGAATTTTGTCACAAATCCATTTGTAAAACATAATTGATTATGATTTAACCAACCTGGATACTTCTCTTATGTGACACTAGTAGACAGTAGGTAGCTCTGTTATTAAAGAGGTTTTCCATGATTTTAGTACTGATGATCTATCCTCAGTATCTGATCGGTGGGGCTCTGACACCCGGGGCCCCCACTGATCAGCTGTTTGTGAAGGTACCGGCGCTCCTGTGAGCACCGCTACCTTCTCGCGTCTGACCAAGCACAGTGCCGTACATTGTATAGTGGCTGTGCTTGGTATTGCGCTTAACGCCATTCACTTGAATGGGGCTGAGCTGCTCCTAGGTCACGTGACCGATGAACATGACATCACTGGTCTAGGAAAAGCTGAGAGAAGGCTGCAGCGTTCACAGGAGCGCCACTGTCTTCTCAAACAGCTGATTGGCAGGGGTGCCGGGTGTTGGACTCCCACCGATCAGATACTGATGATCTATCCTGAGGATAGGTCATCAATAGTAAAATCCCGGAAAACCCCTTTAACAGGTTCAGGTGCCAGATATTTATTTACCTGTTTTAGTATGTTAGGGTAGATTCACAACAGTGTTTCTTTTTCCGTTCATCTGATCCATCAGAAGAACAGAACAAAAAAACGGATCCGTTATTTTGAGCATCCGTTATGCTCAGTTATGCTCATTTTGTATCTGTTTTTCTCAGTTCTGTCAGATTTGCTATTTTAGAAGGAATAAAAAGTCCTCCATGAAGGATCTCTGACAGAACTGACAAAAACTGAGCATAACGGATGCTCAATATAACTAATCTGTTTAGTTTTTTTTTTGTTCTTGTGACTGATCAGACAAATGGAAAAAGAAATGGCGATGTGAACCTATCCTAAGTGGGGCAGTTCTACCTTTTTAGTTTATTGAGCTATTGAAGTGATTTTTTGCAGTGTTTTTTCTTTTTCGTTACCAATGTAGATTATGTTTTTGTCCCATTTTTATACATAGAACTTTGCTTTTTCCCCCAGAATTTTTAGGTTAAAAATAGTGAAAAAAATATTGCACCTACACCTATAGTGTTACTTCTTATTTGTGTATGTCATCGTCCACTGGTAAATGTGATATAGTACATCTCCATTTTAGGGTAATTGGGTCAGGGATAGCATTGTGACAATGACTGGTGGAGGTCGGTCTTTTTTTTTTGGGAGGGGTTGAGTTATTTTATGTGTGTTTTTTATTTATATTATTCTTTTGTCTCTCCGGGGATCCCCTGTGATTTTTGGCTGCCAGGCACACCACATATGGTTGTCCTACTGCTCATGAAGTCACCCTTACACTATGTCATATATTCACTGCATACTTGCCAAAAGTCCCAATTTTGTCAGGACAATACTGCAAATTAGGCCTGGGCTTATAAAGTGTGTGTTTTGTGGACGTTCTGTGCATTTTTTTTTTTTTTCAGAGTTGTCCAAGTGGCAGGGCAGGGATCTAATAATTTTTACTTTTTAAATGAATTCCATTCAACTCTGTTGGGGCTTCTCCCGGAGACAGCCGCGCACTTATACTCAGCTGTCTCCGGCAGTCCCATAGAGTACAATGGATTGGCAGACACGGATGTGGGGAGCATGGACCCCCGTTCTCGCGATTAGTGGGGTCCTCCGGAAATCAGGCACTCATACCTTATCCTGTGAATATGGGAAAAAGTTGCATTAATGGGACAACCCTTTTAAGGACCAGGACTGACAGCTGTACTGTACATTATATTGGATGGTCCTTAACCACTTCCAGTCTGCCCATTGACTATAAACGTCCTGGTAGTGGATCTCTATCTCTGAATGGACGTTTTAAAACGTCCTTGAGCTTTGCCCCCTGTGTGCAGCACCTGTACATAGAAGCTCCATGACTCAGCTGCCTCCTGACAGCCAAGAACATGGAGCTTTAACCTGAGACCTTTTTTCCTGGCCTCCAGGCTTTTGATCACTCTGACAAGCTGTCAAAGCCATCACAAATGCTTGTACTATCTCCCTCTCATTACTGCCGGTCACAGAGCAGTTTACAACCACATATGGGGTGTTTCTGCAAACTTCAGAATCAGGAAGATAAATATTGAGGTTTGATTTGCGGTTTACCCTTGCTATCTTATGGGAAAAATGAATTAAAAATTGAAAATTGGCGAAAATATATATATATTTTAAATTTCACCTTCCTTCTGTTTTAATTCTTGTGGGAAATCTAAAGGGTTAACAAACTTTGTAAAAATCAGTTTGGATTACATTGGGGGCTGTAGTTTGTAAAATCTGTTCATTTATGGGAGGTTTCTATTATTTAAGCCCCTCAAAGTCACTTTAGAACTGCAAAGGTCCTTTAAAATTAACTATTGGAAGTTTTCATGAAAATCTTAAAAATTACATCTAAAATTGGAAGCCTTCTAACGTCCTCAAAAAATAAAATTACATTTCCAAAATTATGCCAACATAAAGTGGACATATAGTGAATGTTCATTAATAACAATTTTATTAGATATCACTATGCAACTTAAAAGCAGAGAAATTAATATTTAAAAAATTGTGATTTTTTTCAAAATTTTCAGTAGATTTTGGATTTTTTATAAATAAAGGTAAAATATATTGACTCGAATTTACCATTAACACAAAGTACAATGCGTCACAAGAAAACAATCTCAGAATGGCTTGGATAAGTAAAAGCGTTCCAAAGTTATTACCACATGAAGTCACACATGTCAGATTTGCAAAATTAGGCCTGGTCAGGAAGGGGGTAAATGGCTCGGATGGGAAATGGGACATTCCTATCTGGGACATTATTAGCATATTGATAGGTTATGTCATAAAAGTTCAATGGGTTTGGGTACAACCTCCAGAACATGCTCCTATCTCAAGAAAGTGAATGGATAGCAAACATCCTAGTTCATGGTAGGCCCCTATTCTTGAGATAGGATTGGGTTCCAGCGGTGCTACCTACACCTATCGGAAATTTAGGGGATATTATTTCTTATAAATAATTAGAGGAACACCAAGGCAAAAACTGATATATTGTATTATGCCTAGTGCCTGAAGGGGTGGAGCTTGACACAATGAATCTTTGTTTGTTTTTTACTTCCTGTGTCATGCTCCGCCCCTCATGCCCATGAACTAGGCATAGCACAGTACATTAGCCATGCCTGGGGTGATCTTGTAACAGTGACCCTGGTCTCTCTGCCCTTTTAGGTACATTTCTATGAAGGCTAAATTACCCGGTACCTGTCAGGCTGCATTAAGCCCGGATTAAAGGAATTGTCCTATATTTTATAGATATAAAAATTGTCCATTATTTACAGTGTAATTCTCGGCTACTTACTTGACCTCTTCTCCATAGGTGATAACAGATTCATCCGTTAAGAGCTTACACGCAAAACCAATATTTTCTGCAGTCTCTGAAATAAAGACACATGTAGAAATGATGCTGAATGTAGGAAATGTGCACGGTTCACTAAACAGTATCATAGCGTGCAAAGAAGATTTCATCTGCACATGATGTCAGGGTTCCTTACGGCACACTTACCTTTCTTGTCTCCAGTCAGAACCCAGATCTTTATGTCTGCTTTAGCTAATGTGTAGATTGTCTGAGGTACACCGTCCTGCAACTTATCCTCAATAGCCGTGGCTCCCAACAACTACAAAAACACATGAAAAAAATATTTTTGCCTTACAAATTGTCTTCCTTCTTATTTATGAAGTTTTTATGCTAGTCCTATTTTTTCGCTTAAAGAGGACCTTTCACCACTCCTGACATGCCTGTTTTAATAGCTCCATGCATTCCCCATGTAATAACAATTCTGGAACATCTATTCTTATGTCTCTATGTTGTGCCATTCCTTTATTATTTGCACTAGAAGTTGTGAATGAATTGCTATTTGCCCTCAGTAAAGGAACAGAGGGGAGGTAACCAGTTGGGGGTGTGTCCCTGCACAGTCTGACTCTATCCAATCAGTGCTGTCATGTTCAGACTGTGCAGGTACACGCCCCCAACTGGTTACCTCCCCTCTGTTCCCTTACTGAAGACAAACAGCAATTCATTCATAACTTCTAGTAGAAATAATAAAGGAATGGCACAACATACAGATATAAGAATAGATGTTCCAGACTTGTTATTACATGGGGAATGCATGACGCTATTAAAACAGGCATGTCAGGAGAGGTGAAAGGTTCTCTTTAAGTAAAGGCCAGTTTCCAGATGTTTAGGGGCGTGTCAGGCAGTTACATTAGCCATGCGTGCTCCTTCTCATACACCATTCGCCGCAGGCCCCATTGTTGTACTGTGGAACACCATTGAAGTCTGCAATGTGCAATATAGAGAATTTAAAGGGCATAGGCATTCAGGACTTTGGGTGCCTATTAGTGGCGTACATAGAGAAGTAAGGGCCCTATAGCAAGGATCACACCAGGCCCCCACACAGAAGGATTTCTGCCTAAACCCCTTTCAATGACCCTTGGGTCATCTTTCCACTGCCTCGTTTGCTAAAAGTTGTTCTTTTAAAAGGTAGAGTCTTGACCAAGTTTTCACCTCCAGTAGAAGAGGAGATAATCCTAACTAAGACTGGGCCCCCTCTTGCCCTGGGCCTTGCCCTGCCCATGTTCTGCTGCTATGGTAGTTACGCCCCTGGTGCCTATTTGTTTGGGAAAACAGCTGAATAAATTGCATTGTCCAAGGCTCATGGAATGTACCTGACCCTGGTGGTAATGCATGATGCTTGGACATGATCGCCACAGAGGTAACTTACATACATTTCCCATGTCACATACCACTAGGTTATTTTCGATCTCTTCGTACACTTTATCCAGAGCTTCATCGCGGTTGTTTATGGCCACACTGGCCTCCTGGTACTTTTTATTCCATTTCTCAAAATCTTCTTGGTTGATGTCTTTGTAGCAAAGACACAGGGTCCTCAGTGTCTCATTGGCAAATACCTGATGCCAAAAGAAAATGGAAAACTTAAAGTAGAACTCCCGCTAAAAATGTTATTCTCTGACCTGTTAGAAAGGTGCATGATATAATCTGTAGTGAATGTCATTTTCTTATCAGTGACTGTTTCTGTGAGTAATAACCTCTCTTCTTATTGTAGCTGGGTCATGTGACCAACTCCCTGACCTCCAACTGACCCAGGACAGGAAGCCAGTCACTTCTCTATTCATTCCTATGAGACTGAAAGTGAGGCTCCCATAGGAATGCATAGAAAATTGGACTTCCTGTCCACACATAAGTCTCTGTGTGAGTTGGTGGGTCTAATTCCTAGTCACATGACGCAGATAAGAAACTTCAGGATGATATAACTCAAAAATTCAGCTACTGGTAAGAAAATTCACTACAGATTACATCATGTACATTTCTAGCAGGACATGGAATAAAAAATTTTGCAGGAGTTCTAGTTTAATGTCATGAAGTAGAACAACTCAATGGAAAGTTGTACTGGTATGGATTATAATCTAGAATAATCAACAACAAAAAAATTACATGGATTATTAATACAAAGCTAGAAGGAGTCGGTTCTTACAACTGCAAATAAACGGGCCAACTACTAGCAACCCATTCTACCAGCAACCATATAGACAGCCATCACCCAGCCTCTACCATGAGCAATATTGATGTTGGATTTTGGATTAGCATTTGGGGAAGCTGCAGTTCAAAATAGGGTCCCCATATCTTCCTGACCCCTTGCAGATTAATCACTGGTCTACATGGTCCATGGACTTACGTCTAAAGCAACTTGAGTCTCCTCTTTGATAGGGTTGTCTGGATGTAGACGATGATAAATGACGGTGTCAGCTCCCTTGCAATAAAGTTTTATGTTTCCGTTGGGATCTCGGACTGAAATGAAACAGAGAAATTTTTGGATAATAGACACAGCAGGTCAGAATACATTATTGGGTATTGTCCGCCTCTCTATTTCACATTTCTATGGAGTTCTGAGACCAGCCAAGCAAGTGCACATCTTGGAAGTTGTAGTTTTACCACAGCTGGAGTGCCGGAGGTTAGCCATCATAGTCATAGACCATGGGGGGGGGTTACTTTTTTCAGGATCCTCATATCTTGGCCAGAGTGGAGAGAGGTTACCAAATACATCTCTTACTCTGGAAGATCTGTCCTGGCCTGCATTACACAGACAACCTATTGATATGAGTGGAGACTGTGTAATGCTTAATTTCCCCTGTGGAGGCGCTGCAGGGAAACCGAACACTTACTGCCAGGTATCTCCACCGATTAAAGTTTATCACTGGAGATCTCCGCAGGGAGCTTATTGTCAAGGGATTCTTCTACCAAGTAGGAAATGTTCAAATAGGAAAACCCCATGAAGTCCTCAAGTAGTACAAGTTTTACCTATTACAGACATGCGTTTTCTATCACTGTTGAAGTCGAGGATTGCCAGTCGTTCGTAGGTCACTTCTTTCCCAAGCTCACTAATGGTGATGGTACTTTGGGTTCTTGAAAGAAAGACAAAGCCAAAATTTCTGGCAGCTGTTACAAGGGCCCCTTCATCCGGAGATGCTGCTTCATAGGATAGTTCTCCTATATAAAAATGGACAAAGGTTAGTTACTTTAGATAGAATTGTGCCATGAAATGGTGTCATTATCCTGTCTGGTCACACATATGGGAACTAACCGTATAGGTATGTGCCTAAAAATTGGTGCATATTTTAGATCTATGGAATGTCTATGGATAATAAATTGTTTGGAGCATGCAGGGTGTGGAAAGTAACTAGACATAAGGGAGGGTCTCCCGCTTCTATGCCGATGGACCTGTCATGTCCATGCATTGCACAGACTATATTCATGTAAGCCTTGACACAATGTCTTCAGGTGATCCACTAATCGTTGCACCATGCTGTTTATAAGGAGAGGTTGTCTTTGTGAGACAGTTTGCCCTAAGTTCTGCTTCTCAGAACCATGATATCCAGTTATATTATTGACAAATGCGGTATGGAGTAGGCTCTAGATCTTTGAAAAGCAACCAGTAGACTTTGTGGCCTAAATATGATTGCTTCACTGTTATGTGAAATGGCAAAATCTTAATAGGGCTTTCAAGTTTTAAAAAAAACCATTTTCCCACACCCTATTAAGTAATTCTAGGTTAATAGAGGGAGGGTCTGTATTCAGGATCCTCATCTTTTGATCAGAGCATCTCAGTTTGGAGGACCTATCATATTCTGTATTAAGAAAATGGAACATTGATATAGAAAGACACTGTGTAATGCCTAATTTCTCCTGTGGCGGTGCTGTAGAGAAATTGAACACTTACTGACAGGTTTGACCACAGATTACAGTAGATTTCAGGTATCCCAGCAGTGGGATGTAGTGACTCACTGGTTCAATGCTAAAGAGTTAAAGGGAGTCTTTCACCTGATCTGAGCGTCATAGACCGCTCAGATCAGGCTCTAGTCCCCCTTACACACATTACCATACTACCTTTGGCTAACTTGTCCCACGACGTATATGCCAGAAAAACACTTTTAATCCATCTGTCAATCACCCCCCACAAGTGCCCGGAACCTCGCTAAAGCCGGAAGGAGCCCAAGCCTCCGGACTATTTCTAACGCAAACGCCGCCCTTCTCCAGCATCCATTACGCCCAGTATTATAATACTCCTCTCCGCCTCCTGTAGCAAAATCCTGCGCTTGCGTGGGTCTCCCGGCGCATGCGCGCTTTGCTGCCCACTTTGGGCAGAGGAGCAGTGTAAGCTATTGCGCATGTGCCAGTCCCCGCTCCGTGGGATTTTGTTACAGGAGGCGGAGAGGAGTATTATAATACTGGGCGGAACGGATGCTGGAGAAGGGCGGCGTTTGCGTTAGAAATAGCCTGGAGGCTTGGGCTCCTTCCGGCTTTAGCGAGGTTCCGGGCACTTGTGGGGGGTGATTGACAGATGGATTAAAAGTGTTTTTCTGGCATATACGGCATGGGACAACTTAGCCAAAGGTAGTGTGGTAATGCGTGTAAGGGGGTCTAGAGCCTGATCTGAGCGGTCTATGACGCTCAGATCAGGTGAAAGACTCCCTTTAATGATTTAATATGATGGTTCACTGCAGCTGTTTGAAGAGAAGGCCACGCTCCATGCGAACACTGCTTTCTCTTCATTGTTTATCTGCTTGCCATTGCAACCGCTGGGTTAAGCAGATGTAATTACACCTAAGCTGTCCCATTCACTTCTATGGGATGGCTCCTTGCTATGCACTTAAGTAGGAACGTTGTCTAGTGTTTGCTGCTGCCAAGTAGGCCAAGACAGAAACCTTCTTCAGGAAAGTACCTTTCCTGAGAGTGGACACTGCCAGAAAAGCAATTTTACTAAGGATTAACCTCTGAGAGAAGGAAGCATTGAATTATTGCAGAAGGTTGAGGTCCATAAATGCCATGCTGGGCTGAGACAGTAAAGATAACGCACACATATGGCTTTAGACTTTACTGCTTGTAGTTAATTGCTTCCGGCAGCAACCATACTAGTTAAATAGACTGGCAGTTGATCTAGGACTGTACCCTGCAATTGAGCATTTCAGAGAGCTATTGGTAGCTTGCATGCCTTTGGTCAAATTGGGAAGTTGGGTAGTGCCTATAGAGAAAGGCTCAGTGGGGACAATCATTACTGCCCCTCTTATACACAGCCTTTGGGAAAAGCCTACTATGCGGAACGGAGTCCGCAAAAACAACGTTTGTGCGAAAGAAGCTTAAAGGTACACCAGCTGCCATCAGGCAAGAGATCTCAAAGTCCAGGGTGTGCTCGAGGGGAAGAAGGGTTGCACCCATCCATTCACTGCACTTAAGAGCCAGGAATAACTGGAACAAGATTAGTCTTCGTGAGCACTAAAACACACTGGCTAGTAAGGGTATTTTATAAGTACTGATTTGTTCTGTCCCTTTAATTCTGTTCCTTTTTATTATTACCATTCAGTGTGATGATGTGCTTTGTAATGTATCATGCATCCCCCATCATGCTGACTACATTCCTGAGTGATCTCAGAGACATGCATGCTGCACACTGGAGTAGGGGCTAACAGGTTTAAACTTTGTTACATACATTCACTCAGGGCACTTCATTGAAGACTTCATTGTAGGTGGGATGTAAGTATTGGGATGTAAGTGGGATGTAAGTATTGATTGGCCTTATTTCTTGTATACCCTGGGGTGTCCATGTGCTACGACATGGCCACCGGAGAGTCACCCCATATTGCATGTTGTATATTTAGGCTAGTGAGGTTTATTTACTTTTTATTATTCAGTATGTGATTTGTTTGTGTTATCTTATATTTTATCCCTTAGTAAATATACTGTATTTATTCACTTAGCCTGTGTAAGCTTATTAATTCTCAAATCTTTAGAATTCATGTTACGTTACACCCACCTTGTCACTACCACCACCACTCTCATCCTCTCCTCCCTTCATGTCTCTCCCTGTGGGCCGGCTCGCTGGAGGGCCATATAGGATGCCTATAAATCTCTGCTATCCTTAAAGCCACAATTTCAAATGCATAAAGCCTATGGTGTTGACTTGCTCTGCTCCCTGAGTTTTACTTGCAGTTCCTTAGCATGAATTAAAAAGTATTGAAAGGAACTTCACTAGTACTTACCATCTGTCTTGTCCACCATTACTGTGTGGCACAGAGCAAGTAATTTAAAAAACTCGTGAACGTATGGATCATTTCCAAACCGGATTTGTTGAATTAAATTTTTGTCATTGTATGTAAAGGTGGGATCTGCTAAAGGATTCCAGCTGAAGTCAACGTTCTAGGAAGAAATGCATCAACAATAAGAGTTAATCTGCATGGCAAGTAAATTTAGAAATACTTCACCAATTATGTATTCATTGTTGAGCTTGGCTACGTATATATATATATATATATATATATATATATATTTTTTTTTTTTTTTTTTTTTTATCTGTCTACTGCAGATCATTCCGGGGACCACTATGTAGTGGAGTCTAAACCCTTGTATGGTGGGGGAAGGGTTTAGAAAAATGTGGTGTTCAGAATGAGTGCCATATTTTTGAATCTCCTATTCCACCTTTTCTAACATAAAATTTGAATAAAGTGGTTGGAGACCAAAGACAACTTTTTTAAAATTACAATTTGAATTCAATTAATATTTCTTCCACTTGATGCAAATTCACTGGAAAACTAGGTGCAGGGGACCCATACTAAGTTGCTATGAGATTTGTGTATGCCCCAGGTCATACAGAGGAGATGATTGATGCATGTACAGTAAACGTAGCAAATGAGCAGGCAATGATCATTTTGTACTTTATGTAAGTTGTACCCTGTTGTGTTTACTACAATATAAAGAAATGTCATAACCCCCATCAATTTCCAATAATTCACTGTGTTCTGTGGTGAGAGGACACTTCTAAATCATGAAATTCGCTGTAGACATGACCGGAGTAGAAGACAAATAATTAGCAGAATGTTTTTTTAACCATTTATGTAGATTTTAACACGACAATGCTGTGATTTCTTATCCAAAGTGGAGTTTCACTTTAATTAAATCTATGCTCACAAGTCAATAGTGAGCCATGACTTCTTATCAGTTGTATCAGTTATCAACAACACCTCAAATACCAACAGAGCGGAGAGTTGGCTAAATCTCAATATTTCAAGAGGAGGTTGTGCAACAAAATATTTTGCTTACTAGAATAAAATTTGATACTTATAAGGGTTTTCCAGACATATTTTTACTGATGATCTATCCTCAGTATCGGTCATCAGTATCTGATCGGTGGGGGTACGAGACCCAGAACCCCTGCCGATCAGCTGTTTGACAAGGTACCGGCTCTTGCAGTAGGCCATATGACGTCACATTCATTGGTCACGTGGCCTAGGCACAGCTCAGATCCTTTTCAACATTTGATCAGCGGGGGCTTCTGCATGTATGGCTCTTGAGCTATGAAAAACTATAACCTTCAGGAGGCAGAGCATCCTGGGAGTTGCAGTTGTTAAACAGCTGGAGATCCACAGGCAGGTAATAAAAATATAAACTGTATACTGACCTATGTAGTACTTACTAACCTGTTGTTTCCCTGCCGTTTGCTTTTCATTACCTGGAAGAAACATCAATATTTTGTGAAACAAGCAGAAACTTATACTCGGAGATTCATCTTTTTTTTTTTACAAGAGATATTTTTGTTCAAAAATACAAAGCTTCTCTGTGTAAGCGTCATCACAGATGATTTTCATTTTCCATTTCTTATTGTGCATTTTATTGAATCTTGTAACATCCCATAACATCTAAAAGTGAAAAAAAGTGTTCTATTTGCTTAGATTATGAATTTGTTCCCGGACGAGCCCCCAAATTGCTTTTAGTTTGGTGCTGTCTTTGGTTAATGAGACATAACAAAATACGTAGCACAGGTACATTAATCATTTTCATGAGATGTCACAAGTCCCATTTTTGCTAATTTCAGCATGTTCATGGAAACTGCAGTGTTTTATTGTTCTTCTCTCTGCAGAGATTTATCTGTGAGTTGCATTAAAGGGGTTGTCCGAGTTATGAAAAAAAAATATATAGCACTGTAAATCTGATGGGCAGCAATATATAACTAAGTTAAGCAAGTTTTAGGCAAAAAAAATCCATATTTCCTCATTTCCCTGGTTCTCTTCTGGTCTTTGTTTACATGCAACAACAACAATCTCAGCCCCTCCCCCTTCCACCCCTCTCGGCAAAGGGAATGAATACAAGTGCTGAGTGACATGTCTGCCTGCTGGAATACTCAGCAGCATGTTGTATGTGTAGGACTACAATTCCCAGCTGTACAATGACAATGCTGATACACACATGAAATTCTCCCTACCTGTTCTTGTACAATTCCTCTATAGCTCCTTGCCCAGCATTTGTCTCCTCTCACTGCTGCAGCTACTGTTTGTTGTAAAGCCTTGAGCCCTCAGTGTGTTCTGGCTGAAGGGGTTAATGTTTTATCTGAAGGAATCCAGGGAGAGAGCAGATAGCAGGAGCCCGGCAAAGAAAGGGGGCGTGGCCAGTGACGTCTCGTGTACAGACTCTTATCTGAACTCTGAGGCTTGTGAACAAAACATCACAGACCAGGGAGATAAGGTGACATCACAGGTCATGTAACCCTGAGTCAACTCTGAGAAACCTGCAGCTTTGGAAACACAAAGTATATGGGAAAGTTGTTATACCTGACAAGTTAGAAACATATAAAGAACAAAAAAATAACTCGGACAACCCCTTTAATTATAAGGCTGTATGCACAAGCCCAAGTCCGAATTTCAACAAAATGGATCCTTGAAAAATGGATAGCTTCCATTTCTCTATCACTCACATAAATAAAATGGGGTTTTCTCATCCATAAAATGGCAGAATGGGACCTGTTGAGAAATTCATGTGCAGTGAGCCCAGGAGGAGCAAGTGGAGGATGGAAGTGGTAGTAGCTCTGGCATTTATAATTGAACCAATGGAGCAGTACTCACACTGACACACCCTAGGACCGGGCAGTGATACACTCTGGTTTTGGAGCTCCTGCCTGGTAGTTGGAGTGCAGGTGTAAGTGTTTTTTGGCAGGCTGCCAGGCAGGAATGTGGAAGCAGGTGCAATAGCCAGCAAATGGTGATGGAGGCAGTGACCAGGCTATTTGGTTCAAATGTAGTGGCAGTGGCAATCTTCACACCAATGCTTCCTAGGGCCAGGACAGTGATCGTAAGGTGAACCTTTTCATTCCTTCGGTGCACCCTGATGTTGCTGCTTCTGCCTAATGGTAGTTGGGGTGGGCTTGGTGTTTGGTGCACGTGTAAGTCAGGAGATGTAGGTGTTGTGGCCGGTGTATGTTATTGGAATCAGGCCAGTTGTAGAAAATAAACAAGTCTCTTTTTACTAAAGTGCCCAATATCTGTAGTAGTACATCCAACACTGTCAAGGCAGAATTCCAAGCAAATCACAGTGCAACTCCTCCCCAATAGCAATGTATGGATAGCAGCAACAATGGAGATTGTGGTACTCCTTCTTTCTCTCTGCAGAACCTTAGGCAGGCAATTGAGGTTCTGGGTATATTGTCTGTAATTCCCGAGCTGAGGGGTACAGAATTAAGATATGGCTGGTCAAAACATCTCCAAGTGAGAAGGGTGCGCTAGCAATGCACCTTTTCACAGCCTCAGTCTTTCTGCCGTAAACAAGCACAATAGCTTGCTGACTGACTCCAATGTGCGGCATTGTAGATTCTGGATCTTTTCGCTTCTTTTCTCTCTGTAGCCCTTTTGTAGTAGGAGCAGATTGCTTGGGTAGTTGTAGTCTCAGAGATGATGGTTCTTTGAATCTTGGGTCTAGCTCTGAGGAACTCATACAACATAGGTCCAAGCACAGGCTCTCAACTGACTGACTAACCAGAGGTAGACCCAGGTCCATCTCCTGGCAAATTAAAGTGATTGAGTTAACCCTAACTTATCCATACAATGCTGTTGGGTTTACAAAATCAGAACATTTCACTTAACAGTTTAATGTTACAACAATTAATCTTTTGCAATGACCCTATTCTGGGGTACTACACACGGATTGGGCACAATGATCCGTAAAAAATTGTTTTAGCGAATAGCCCCGTGGATTTGTATACGTCATGTGTTAAACAGGAAGCACACTGAAGGAAAATACAGCTGTGTACATGAGCTCTAAAGCTGGCTGTACACATTATATTAAAAGGTTTTTCCAAAACTTTTTAAAAACTCTTTTAACTACTTTTACAGCTGCCAGAAGGGAAAGAAGATTGACTCAGAGCTTACTGGAGACTATACTGTATTTACAACTGGCAGTAGGTAAAGTAGACTAACTGAGAACTTACTGGTGAGTGTATTTTCAACTGCCAGTAGGGAATGTAGACTGACTGAGAACTTACTGGTGGCTGTATTTACAAGTGCCAGAGAGGGAAGGAGAGTGACTGGGAACTTAATGGGGACACTATATTTACAGCTACTAGTAGGGGATGGAGACTGACTGGTGCAGGTGTGGAGCAGGAGGCGTGAAAAGCATATAGGCTGCATGCAAGATGCCTTGGGAGTTGAAGGCAAAAAATAGAAAAATAAGACATATGGGACTACCAGACAGCAAGCCCACAATAGCATAGTTCAGCAGTGGTAATGAGCCACAGAGAAGGAAAACAAGATGAAGGCATTATATTTAGGCAGATAAAAAAAAGTTAATATAAAATAGTAGTTAATAGCATTTTTGTACTTGTTATATAAACTTTATTCATGAGATAAATACCTTGATAATAAAAAAGGGGCTTTAATTAGGAGACTTCTCTATACTACCTCAAATATGCAATATAATGGAAATGTAAATGAAGTTGCCTAAAATGGATCCAAGTATTTCCCTCATTACTGTTTTATAATAGTACATCTTGACAGCATCCTCTACTTTTGGTCGGGGGATACTTGAAGATCTCTATCCTTTACTTACCATAGGTTTTCCTATTAATGGAACACTTCTTGAATGTCATTATGTTCTGCGTCAACGTCCCGGTCTTGTCAGTGAATATGTACTCGATCTGACCCAGCTGTTCATTTAGTGCTGTCGTCCTGGCCTTGGCTGCTGTGTCTTTCTTTGGATAGTACATGTGCAAATCCCAGTCAATAAAGAAACTTTGACCCAAACGAATCATTTCAACACTGGAAAAAAATTAATTAGTTAATAATGCTAACTACAACAAAAAGATTTTCCGAAAAAGTTTTCTTTCCCAACTGTTTTTCAATTATAACATTTAAGGGAAGGTTCAGGATTACAAAAACATGGCTGATTTTTTTTTCCTGATTCTGGCATTGTTTTTTTTTTTTTTAATGAATGGAAAAAAATTACAGGATAATGCACCAAGGAGTTGTTGGAGTTAAGTATTCTATGTGTAAATGTCATGATGATATATAGAAGTTATTACAATATTAGAGTGAAAGGATATGTGTTTTGGGGAAAACTGTACAATAAAAAGTAGGCTCTAGGACCCTGTTGGGCACCTCTAGCATACATAGCATACATCACATCATACAAGATGTGATACGGCCTCTAGCCTGGATACAAGATGAGATACGGCCTCTTGCCTGGATACAAGATGAGATACGGTTGGGTATGGAGGCATGCAGGTCCGTATGGTATCCTGCAGCACATTTGCCTACAGATGTTACAGTTGGGCCTGTAGATCCTGCATACTCGTAGGTTGCTGAAGCTAACGTCCCAGCTGGTCCCATAAATGCTGGATTGGTGTAATAAATGCTGGATTGGTAAATCTGGCAACCAGGCAGCCAAGAAAGTTGTGTAATCTGGAGGAGACATTCCTGGGAAACCCTTGCTGTCTGTAAGCGAGCATTATCCTGCTGAAAAAGTCCACTTGGAAGCCCTGCCATGAGAGGAACACATGTGGCGGCAGGATGTCCTGCACATATCACTACTAGGAGTGACTGACTATAGTATGCGATGGCTCCCAGATCATCACACCAGCAGTTGGGGCAGTGTGTTGCTCCACAGCAAAGACAGGATTGAAGCGCTCACCACAAGGCCTCCATACTCCAACCCGACCATCATGGGATCCTAAACAGAACCTGGATTAATTGATAAAGATGATACGGTTCCAGTGGGTCCCGCAAACCCATCATAATTACACAGTACAGACTTGTAGGAGAACGTCTGTAATATTCTTACAACCCCCAAATTTGTGTGGATAGTTTACTTAGGAACCCAGTGTTGTGATGCCCTTCTCAAAGTCCATACTTCGCTGATATCACGTCTTCTTTCCAAATTACCAGCCTGGGCTATAGACAGGACATCACTTCGGCTGTGGACTGGGCCAGAACTATTCCTCTCCATCGCACATGTGCAGATGGGGTGGATTCAGTAGTTTGCACATGAGCCAGGGAGGGGAATAGTTCTTACCCCATCCACAGTGGAAATTGGAAAAACGTGACATCGCCAATTGCTGGAGTGTCACGTTACTAGGATCCTGATCCAGAAAACTTCGGGATGATAAGTATATATTACAAACTTTCTTCTACAGGTTTGTACTGTGTAATTAAGATGGGTTTGTGGGACTCACTGGGTCCCAAAAAACCCCTTTGATCTGACAACAAAGTGTGATAATCTGGCACCGACTTGCATAGTTGATAAACCAACACCTACAGTACTAGGTCTAGGATTTTTAGCACCACTGTGGTGGCCAAGTGATATCCTGTTTTTGCAGTTTTTGTATACATTTTGACATGATAGTAATCCCATAGTCATAATAATAATATGGTTGCACAACATGTAATCAGCAATAAGAACAAAAGTAAATCTGGATATATGTGGCACTATGCCGACTAGAGATAAAAACGGAAGTCCTTAGTTACACATATTTGCAAATGCGTGATCATGCCCACTCACCAATCGTCACGGTAACTTCCTGTGGAGTGGGTCCCTACACTCGTCTATGCCTCTGTTCAGACTAAATCCAAGCCTCCATTATTCTGGGCGTGTGAGACCAGCTAAATAGATATCCTACCAGAAAGTCCTGGGTGAATGGGCGTCGTCAGGTCCAAAGGGAGCATGCGAGGCTCCGTATATAATAATAGAAATAAAAAATTCGGACCAACGATATATATATATATAAATATTTTTTCTTAAGTGCATACCCATAGAGCAGAACTATAGACATAATAATAATATGGTTGCACAACATGTAATCAGCAATAAGAACAAAAGTAAATCTGGATATATGTGGCACTATGCCGACTAGAGATAAAAACGGAAGTCCTTAGTTACACATATTTGCAAATGCGTGATCATGCCCACTCACCAATCGTCACGGTAACTTCCTGTGGAGTGGGTCCCTACACTCGTCTATGCCTCTGTTCAGACTAAATCCAAGCCTCCATTATTCTGGGCGTGTGAGACCAGCTAAATAGATATCCTACCAGAAAGTCCTGGGTGAATGGGCGTCGTCAGGTCCAAAGGGAGCATGCGAGGCTCCGTATATAATAATAGAAATAAAAAATTCGGACCAACGATATATATATATATAAATATTTTTCTTAAGTGCATACCCATAGAGCAGAACTATAGACATAATAATAATATGGTTGCACAACATGTAATCAGCAATAAGAACAAAAGTAAATCTGGATATATGTGGCACTATGCCGACTAGAGATAAAAACGGAAGTCCTTAGTTACACATATTTGCAAATGCGTGATCATGCCCACTCACCAATCGTCACGGTAACTTCCTGTGGAGTGGGTCCCTACACTCGTCTATGCCTCTGTTCAGACTAAATCCAAGCCTCCATTATTCTGGGCGTGTGAGACCAGCTAAATAGATATCCTACCAGAAAGTCCTGGGTGAATGGGCGTCGTCAGGTCCAAAGGGAGCATGCGAGGCTCCGTATATAATAATAGAAATAAAAAATTCGGACCAACGATATATATATATATACGATATATATATATATCGTTGGTCCGAATTTTTTATTTCTATTATTATATACGGAGCCTCGCATGCTCCCTTTGGACCTGACGACGCCCATTCACCCAGGACTTTCTGGTAGGATATCTATTTAGCTGGTCTCACACGCCCAGAATAATGGAGGCTTGGATTTAGTCTGAACAGAGGCATAGACGAGTGTAGGGACCCACTCCACAGGAAGTTACCGTGACGATTGGTGAGTGGGCATGATCACGCATTTGCAAATATGTGTAACTAAGGACTTCCGTTTTTATCTCTAGTCGGCATAGTGCCACATATATCCAGATTTACTTTTGTTCTTATTGCTGATTACATGTTGTGCAACCATATTATTATTATGTCTATAGTTCTGCTCTATGGGTATGCACTTAAGAAAAAATATTTATATATATATATATCGTTGGTCCGAATTTTTTATTTCTATTATTATATACGGAGCCTCGCATGCTCCCTTTGGACCTGACGACGCCCATTCACCCAGGACTTTCTGGTAGGATATCTATTTAGCTGGTCTCACACGCCCAGAATAATGGAGGCTTGGATTTAGTCTGAACAGAGGCATAGACGAGTGTAGGGACCCACTCCACAGGAAGTTACCGTGACGATTGGTGAGTGGGCATGATCACGCATTTGCAAATATGTGTAACTAAGGACTTCCGTTTTTATCTCTAGTCGGCATAGCGCCACATATATCCAGATTTACTTTTGTTCTTATTGCTGATTACATGTTGTGCAACCATATTATTATTATGTCTATAGTTCTGCTCTATGGGTATGCACTTAAGAAAAAATATTTATATATATATATATCGTTGGTCCGAATTTTTTATTTCTATTATTATATACGGAGCCTCGCATGCTCCCTTTGGACCTGACGACGCCCATTCACCCAGGACTTTCTGGTAGGATATCTATTTAGCTGGTCTCACACGCCCAGAATAATGGAGGCTTGGATTTAGTCTGAACAGAGGCATAGACGAGTGTAGGGACCCACTCCACAGGAAGTTACCGTGACGATTGGTGAGTGGGCATGATCACGCATTTGCAAATATGTGTAACTAAGGACTTCCGTTTTTATCTCTAGTCGGCATAGCGCCACATATATCCAGATTTACTTTTGTTCTTATTGCTGATTACATGTTGTGCAACCATATTATTATTATGTCTATAGTTCTGCTCTATGGGTATGCACTTAAGAAAAAATATTTATATATATATATATCGTTGGTCCGAATTTTTTATTTCTATTATTATATACGGAGCCTCGCATGCTCCCTTTGGACCTGACGACGCCCATTCACCCAGGACTTTCTGGTAGGATATCTATTTAGCTGGTCTCACACGCCCAGAATAATGGAGGCTTGGATTTAGTCTGAACAGAGGCATAGACGAGTGTAGGGACCCACTCCACAGGAAGTTACCGTGACGATTGGTGAGTGGGCATGATCACGCATTTGCAAATATGTGTAACTAAGGACTTCCGTTTTTATCTCTAGTCGGCATAGCGCCACATATATCCAGATTTACTTTTGTTCTTATTGCTGATTACATGTTGTGCAACCATATTATTATTATGTCTATAGTTCTGCTCTATGGGTATGCACTTAAGAAAAAATATTTATATATATATATATATCGTTGGTCCGAATTTTTTATTTCTATTATTATATACGGAGCCTCGCATGCTCCCTTTGGACCTGACGACGCCCATTCACCCAGGACTTTCTGGTAGGATATCTATTTAGCTGGTCTCACACGCCCAGAATAATGGAGGCTTGGATTTAGTCTGAACAGAGGCATAGACGAGTGTAGGGACCCACTCCACAGGAAGTTACCGTGACGATTGGTGAGTGGGCATGATCACGCATTTGCAAATATGTGTAACTAAGGACTTCCGTTTTTATCTCTAGTCGGCATAGCGCCACATATATCCAGATTTACTTTTGTTCTTATTGCTGATTACATGTTGTGCAACCATATTATTATTATGTCTATAGTTCTGCTCTATGGGTATGCACTTAAGAAAAAATATTTATATATATATATATATATCGTTGGTCCGAATTTTTTATTTCTATTATTATATACGGAGCCTCGCATGCTCCCTTTGGACCTGACGACGCCCATTCACCCAGGACTTTCTGGTAGGATATCTATTTAGCTGGTCTCACACGCCCAGAATAATGGAGGCTTGGATTTAGTCTGAACAGAGGCATAGACGAGTGTAGGGACCCACTCCACAGGAAGTTACCGTGACGATTGGTGAGTGGGCATGATCACGCATTTGCAAATATGTGTAACTAAGGACTTCCGTTTTTATCTCTAGTCGGCATAGTGCCACATATATCCAGATTTACTTTTGTTCTTATTGCTGATTACATGTTGTGCAACCATATTATTATTATGTCTATAGTTCTGCTCTATGGGTATGCACTTAAGAAAAAATATTTATATATATATATATCGTTGGTCCGAATTTTTTATTTCTATTATTATATACGGAGCCTCGCATGCTCCCTTTGGACCTGACGACGCCCATTCACCCAGGACTTTCTGGTAGGATATCTATTTAGCTGGTCTCACACGCCCAGAATAATGGAGGCTTGGATTTAGTCTGAACAGAGGCATAGACGAGTGTAGGGACCCACTCCACAGGAAGTTACCGTGACGATTGGTGAGTGGGCATGATCACGCATTTGCAAATATGTGTAACTAAGGACTTCCGTTTTTATCTCTAGTCGGCATAGTGCCACATATATCCAGATTTACTTTTGTTCTTATTGCTGATTACATGTTGTGCAACCATATTATTATTATGTCTATAGTTCTGCTCTATGGGTATGCACTTAAGAAAAAATATTTATATATATATATATCGTTGGTCCGAATTTTTTATTTCTATTATTATATACGGAGCCTCGCATGCTCCCTTTGGACCTGACGACGCCCATTCACCCAGGACTTTCTGGTAGGATATCTATTTAGCTGGTCTCACACGCCCAGAATAATGGAGGCTTGGATTTAGTCTGAACAGAGGCATAGACGAGTGTAGGGACCCACTCCACAGGAAGTTACCGTGACGATTGGTGAGTGGGCATGATCACGCATTTGCAAATATGTGTAACTAAGGACTTCCGTTTTTATCTCTAGTCGGCATAGTGCCACATATATCCAGATTTACTTTTGTTCTTATTGCTGATTACATGTTGTGCAACCATATTATTATTATGTCTATAGTTCTGCTCTATGGGTATGCACTTAAGAAAAAATATTTATATATATATATATCGTTGGTCCGAATTTTTTATTTTTATTTCTATTAGTAATCCCATAGTAACATGGTATAAATCAGCTGTACCTTACGTAGAGGGATATTGGTACCATTGTGTTCAGAACAATGATATATCCCCAGAAGCCCAGAAATCCCCGGTAGTTTGGCGAGTAGTCCTTCCCGTCATACAGATACCAAGATGTGTTTCCACTGTTTACATCATTCTCCCAAAATGTCTGACCGATGGCTAAACCAGCAGCGCTCAGCAACAGTAGGACAAATATCTGAAAGACACAGACAGCCTATCAATAGAGAGAGTTCTTGATTTACTATGATAATGGCTCAGGATTATGGGATCTTTTACCATGTACACTATTCCATTCATGAGATGATCGATTTTCGTTCTTTTCAGAGTCGTTCTTCCACTGTTTCTCATAATTTTACTGTCCAGACCTAGGTACCCAAATAGAATCACAAATTAATGTAAAGAACGTAAATAGGGACTATCTTTATCTCTGAGTAAAGCTGACACAGAAAAAGACTTGGGGATATTGGTGGACAGTACTTGACTCAACTTTAGCGACCAATGCCAGGAAGCTGCTGCCAAGGCATATACAATCATGGGCTGTAGATACTCATTAAAAGAACATAATTCTGGAATCACTAGTCAGACCACACATGAACTGTTGTGTATAATTTTTGGCACCTGTGTATTCGAAGGATATAGCTGAATCAGTGCAGAGGAGGGCGAACAAGTTAAGGGAATGGGTAGGGGTTGCAGTACAAGAGCAGTTACCAAAAGTTTCTTTGGATAAAAGCCATCTTAGGGGCAATCTACTTACCATGAATGGATAGTACAGAGATCTTTCTAGTGGTCTTTTTATACCTAGGCCTGTAACCATGACAAGAGGGCATCCTCTACATCTACAGGAATAAGGCTTTATCATCATCATAAATGGGATTCTTTACTGTGAGAGCAGTGAGGCTATGGAGCTCACCGCCAGAGGAGGTTGTGAAGGTGGAGTAATTACACAATTTCAAGAAGGGCCTGGAAGTCTTTCACAAAAGTAGTTAAAGGGGTTGTGCAAGAATTTGAGGGGGGGGGGGTATTTGGCAAAGCCCACTTGGCCAGGAAAGTTTACTTGCCTGTTTCCTGGCACTAGCTCACTGCTCCTTCTCCTTCAGGCCTGGGCTGCTCCGCTGGGCTCACTCGCTGAAACCATCTGGTTTGACATCGCTGAAGCCAATCAATGGGCGTATTAGAGACCAGATCCCATAACATATGGTCACATGACGTAAGGGGCGCAGGCGATTTCAAACCGGATGTTTATAGTGAGGGCGCCCAGTGGAGTATCGCAGGCCGGGAAGAGAATGACCGTGGAGCCAGCATCGGGAAACAGCTAAGTAGGCTTTTCTTTACAAGTCTGGCCAAGTGAGGGGGTTTGCCTAAACCCCCCCCCCCATTCTTGCACAACCCCTTTAAGGGTTCTAGATTTCTTGTGTTGGGATTTTGATCTAGGGATTTATTCAGTCATATTTGAAATCAAAAAAGGAAGGATAAAAATGTTCTTCTAATATGACGTTATTGGCGCCACTTCAGGAGAGCTCACAGACTCTATTTAAGACCTTTTGTTTCCAAATCAATAAAGTTGATTGAATAGAATGTGGGATAGGTGAAAGATGTCACCGGTGGGGGTGTGGGCTCTGTGACCCCTTCTGATCACTAGATCACCATAGTTCACATCCGTCTTGAAACCATTTCAAATTAAAGCCATGCTATAATGGATCCATTGCTCAGTGGACACTATTGACCTCTGAAGGACCGTACTGATTTAATGGGGTCCATTGGGATTCACTGAGGTGTCATCCAGTGAGACAACTGCTCAGCCATTGATTGCCTGGGCAGACATTTCCTGCCATCTTCTGTGTGTCCAGATGGGATCTGAAGGTGATACCAGTAGGGACCTGGCGAGCTTTGGCAGTTCTGGATGATTGGTGTGTAATTCCTCTTTTAATCCATTATGCAACTTTTCTAAAAAAAAATGTTTCCAACCAGTCAACCCTTTTAAAAGAGTTGTCTTTTCTGGAAAACTTGTTCCAACAAAGCAGGTCTCATGAGGTGTAACAAAGCATCCATTGAAATCATTGGGTCATCCATGTACCAGATCTCCCATGGGCGGTGTCAGACTAGGATTCTCCGGGCCTACCAGAGTAAATTATTCTAGAGGCCTAACCCTTATATCATCAATAAAGTTTAATAGGTTTCGAGTCAAAGAAATAGACCCTAATGATGGACTTCAAAGGAAGCTGAATTAGTTTTTTCTCCTGAATCTTTGGGGCTCATTATGGTATCAGATCCTGGGGCCACCAGAGGATGGTTGGCAAGTCCAACCCCATTTACGGGGACATCTCCCTTTTTGCAGTAGATTTCTGCTCCAGGCAGTGGTGTACATAGAGAAGTAAGGGCCCCATAGCAAGGATCAAACCAGGCCCCCACACAGGACAGAAGGGTTTCTGCATAAACCCTTTTCAATGACCCTTGGGCCATTTTTCCACTGCCTCATTTGCTAAAAGTTGTTCCTTTAGAGGGTAGAGCCCTGACCCAGTTTTCACCCCCAGTAGAAGAGGAGATAATCCCAACTAAGACTGGGCCCCCTCTTGCCCTGGGCCCCATGGCAGTCGCATGATCTGCTGCTATGGTAGTTACGCTCCTGGCTCCAGCTACTACAAGGGTATCTACGCTTTAACTCCTACTGTCACTAAAGTTTATATATACTCTAAGGTATACAGTGAGATGAACGTGAAAATTACCTGCAAATATGACTAGGCCATGGCAGTAGAGCGTGTTGCGGATTTTACAGCCTCGGAGTAAAATTTTATCATTATCAATTCCAAAACTTGATTCTCTCCACAGTAATGTGCCCACAAACTTATCCAAGCGGTTATTTGGTTCCTCACATTCAACCATCCCTGAAAAATAATATGTTAACATATAGAGATTCGCAATACACTTTAAGCCCCATACAGTTCACATGGCAACACCCCTATTAATACTAATTAAATAAATCCCACCCTTTATGTGTTCAGGTAACAGGACAGCTCCGTCAAATTCGGGAAGACTGGTATAGTCGTATAGTTTAGTAATCATAGTAAACACCGATATATTAGATATTACCCTTTAACAACCAAGAACATAAACATCTAAAAAAAATGACCACCTCACCATCAAATTTTGAAAGTTCCTGTTCTTCTTGGAGAAATGTATCTGTTACTTCAAGGGACATCTTAAACTTCAAGTTTGTTTCACTAGAAAAAGAAATCTAATGTCAGATTAAAAGAAAATTTTAACAATTTAATTAGTCAATTTTGAAATTTTCATTACACCTAATAAGTATTGTCTTATTTTAACCCCTTGATGACCAGGCCTGCTAAGGACCCACAAAGGTGTTTTAATGACCCTTACTTTTTTTATTTCTAGGGCTACCAAAATAATTTTTGCTGCATTTTTTTCCTTGACACATAGGCCAGTTTTTCACATTTTTTACTTTTATGTAGGGTAAATTGCACAAAAAATAATTTATTCATTTTATTATTTTAATATTCAATATTAAATTATTCAATATATTTTGTGTCGACTATTTTCTTAATTTTGCAGTTTTTCCAATGTGACTGGCGCTTCCGTAAGAGCCACCGGGAGGTAAATAGACTCTTGTCACAGCATCAGTCACTGACAGAGCTCATTTAAGCCTGCTAAGACCCAGCAGCTCTGCTACTCCTCGGGACCACACGATGATCACGTGATCGCCGGGACCAATATTGGCAACAGCATTACCATTTTTGCTGAGCAGCATGTGGAATTATATACTTAACAAAAATGTGTGAAACAACTGAAAATATGTCTTATATTCTAGGTTCTTCAAGGTAGCCACCTTTTGCTTTGATTACTGCTTGGCATTCTCTTGATGAGCTTCAAGAGGTAGTCACCTGAAATGGTATTCCAACAGTCTTGAAGGAGTTCCCAGAGATGCTTAGCACTTGTTGGCCCTTTTGCCTTCACTCTGCGGTCCAGCTCACCCCAAACCATCTCGATTGGGTTCAGGTCTGGTGACTGTGGAGGCCAGGTCATCTGGCGTAGCACCCCATCACTCTCCTTCTTGGTCAAATAGCCCTTACACAGCCTGGAGGTGTGTTTGGGGTCATTGTCCTGTTGATAAATAAATGATGGTCCAACTAAACGAAAACCGGATGGAATAGCATGCCGCTGCAAGATGCTGTGGTAGCCATGCTGGTTCAGTATGCCTTTAATTTTGAATAAATCCCCAACAGTGTCACCAGCAAAGCACCCCCACACCATCACACCTCCTTCTCCATGCTTCACGGTGGGAACCAGGCATGTAGAGTCCATCCGTTCACCTTTCTGCGTCGCACAAAGACACGGTGGTTGGAACCAAAGATCTCAAATTTGGACTCATCAGACCAAAGCACAGATTTCCACTGGTCTAATGTCCATTCCTTGTGTTCTTTATCCCAAACAAGTCTCTTCTGCTTGTTGCCTGTCCTTAGCAGTGGTTTCCACCATGAAGGCCTGCTGCACACAGTCTCCTCTTAACAGTTGTTGTAGAGATGTGTCTGCTGCTAGAACTCTGTGTGGCATTGACCTGGTCTCTAATCTGAGCTGCTGTTAACCTGCGATTTCTGAGGCTGGTGACTTGGATGAACTTATCCTCCGCAGCAGAGGTGACTCTTGGTCTTCCTTTCCTGGGGCGGTCCTCATGTCAGCCAGTTTCTTTGTAGCGCTTGATGGTTTTTGCGACTGCACTTGGGGACACTTTCAAAGTTTTCCCAATTTTTCGGACTGACTGACCTTCATTTCTTAAAGTAATGATGGCCACTCGTTTTTCTTAAATTAGCTGCTTTTTTTCTTGCCATAATACAAATTCTAACAGTCTATTCAGTAGGACTATCAGCTGTGTATCCACCTGACTTCTGCCCAACACAACTCATGGTCCCAACCCCATTTATAAGGCAAGAAATCCCACTTATTAAACCTGACAGGGCACACCTGTGAAGTGAAAACCATTTCAGGTGACTACCTCTTGAAGCTCATCAAGAGACTGCCAAAAGTGTGCAAAGCAGTAATCAAAGCAAAAGGTGGCTACTTTGAAGAACCTAGAATATTTTCAGTTGGTTCACACTTTTTTGTTAAGTATATAATTCCACATGTGTTAATTCATAGTTTTGATGCCTTCAGTGTGAATCTACAATTTTCATAGTCATGAAAATACAGAAAACTCTTTGAATGAGACGGTGTGTCCACACTTTTGGTCTGTACTGCTACAGATGGATCTGGATAGATTGAAGGCTTGGGCAGAGAAGTGGCAGATGAGGTTTAACACTGACAAATGTAAGGTCATGCATATGGGAAGGAATAATGCAAGTCACCAGTACATACTAAATGGTAAAACACTGGGGAACACTGACATGGAAAAGGACTTAGGAATTTTAGTGGACAGCAAACTAAGCTGCAGAAACCAGTGTCAGACAGCTGCTGCCAAGGCCAATGAGATAATGGGTTGCATCAAAAGAGGCATAAATGCCGGTGATGAGAACATAGTCCTGCCACTTTACACATCACTAGTCAGACCACACATGGAGGACTGTGTACAGTTCTGGGCTCCTGTGAACAAGGCAGACATAGCAGAGCTGGAGAGGGTTCAGAGGAGGGCAACTAAAGTAATAACTGGAATGGGTGGACTACAGTACCCAGAAAGATTATCAAAATTAGGGTTATTCACTTTAGAAAAAGGACAACTGAGGGGGAGATGTAATAACTATGTATAAATATATCAGAGGTCAGTACAGAGATCTCTCCCATCATCTATTTATCCCCAGGACTGTGACTGAGACGAGGGGACATCCTCTGCGTCTGGAGGAAAGAAGGTTTGTACACAAACATAGAAGAGGATTCTTTACGGTAAGAGCAGTCAGACTATGGAACTCTCTGCCTGAGGAGGTGGTGATGGTAAGTTCACTATAAGAGATCAGGAGGGGCCTGGATGTATTTCTGGAGGTAATAATATTACAGGTTATAGTTACTAGAGAGGGGTCATTGATCCAGGGAGTTATTCTGATGCCTGATTGGAGTCGGAAGAAATGGCTTCTACCTCACAGTCAACTAAGTCAACTTGCAGGATAACAGGCTGAACTGGATGTCTTTTTTAGCCTTATAAATTATGTTACTATGTTACTGTATATTAATATGTGAAAAAGGTAACACTTCACAGAATGCAAATCACTAGAACAAACTCTGTGCAGACACTGAACCAGCAAGGGCTGATGGAAGATTTCAGCTCTGAAGCATTGTAAAATGAGCTGTGCGTAAAAATACATTTGTAAGGAATTTTATAATTGGCATGTGGCCGTAGCGTATGTCACAGATGGAATATAAAATATATAAAATAAGTGTAAGTAGAAAATATATTTGGATTTATCAGCCACATTATTAAAATTGGTTTTATTTGTAAATTTTACAATTGTGTGGTTTAGTTTCTTACCCATCGAGCTCTGCTGTTTCTACATAGCACAAACTGTTAGGTTCAGAACTGGAGAGAAGCAGTATGTCCGCCTAGAGAACGTGGGGACAATAAACACATGAGACGAATACCGCTGAAAGGCCTTATTCACACGTCAGTGATTGATCAGTGATTTCCATCAATAATTGTGAGCCAAAACCAGATGCGGGTCTAAGGCTACTTTCACACTAGCGTTTTTAAATTCCGGTATTGAGTTCCGTCAAAGGGGCTCAATACCGGAAAAAAAACGCTTCAGTTTTGTCCCCATTCATTGTCAATGGGGACAAAACTGAACTGAAGACAACGGAATGCTCCTGAAAGCATTCCGTTCCGTCTTCAGACCGGAGAACAAACCGCAGCATGCTGCGGTTTGCTCTCCGGTCCAGGCATCCGCACCAAGACGGATCCGGAATTACCCCCAATGGAAGTCAATGGGGACGGATCCGTTTGGTGTGGACACACCAGTAATCCGGATCTGTCCTCCATTGATTTCCAATGGGGGGGCATTCCGGATCCGGCATACATACACACAGACTACATACAAACAAACATACAGACATACATACAAACATACAGACATACATACATACTCACATACTCCCGGGACGCCGGCAGAACGTCTTCACGCGCCTCCTGCACGCTGCGATGACGTTTCCCCACTGCGCCCAGCAGAGGGCGCTGTGGGGAATCGTCATCACTGCGCGCAGGAGGCGCGTGAAGACGTTCTGCCGGCGTCCCGGGAGTATGTGAGTATGTATGTATGTCTGTATGTTTGTATGTTTGTATGTATGTTTGTTTGTATGTAGTCTGTGTGTTGTTTTAATGTGTGTCATGTGTGGGGCCGGAGCGCTGCTCCGGCTCCACACATGTATAGCGTTAGCACGGATCCGTCGGCACCCTTTAGGTGCCGGATCCGTGCTAACGCTAGTGTGAAAGTAGCCTAAGGCTACTTTCACACTTGCGTTGTGGTTTTCCGGTATTGAGATCAGGCAGAGGATCTCAATACCGGAAAAAAACTGATCAGTTTTGTTCCCATGCATTCTGAATGGAAAGAGATCCGTTCAGGATGCATCAGGATGTCTTCAGTTCAGGCAGCTTTCAGTTTTGTGACCGGACACAAAACCGCAGCAAGCTGTAATTTTGTGTCCGGTCATAAAAACTGAAAGAAACTGATCAGGTACTGAAACCAATGTAAGTCAATGGTGACGGATCCGGTTTTTTAGGAGACTAAAAAAACGGATCCGTCACCCATTGACTTTTAATGTATTTAGTGCCTGATCAGTTTTCTTCAGTTTTGATTTCACACAACTGCATCCTAACTGAACTGATGCATCCTGATGTGCAAAATCAAAACGGATCAGTTTAATTCAGGTATAGAGATCCTCTGCCGGATCTCAATACCTGAATTAACAACGCAAGTGTGAAAGTAGCCTAAAACGCAGAAAACGTGCAAATCTTTCCATTATAACTTATCTCTGTGGAGGCTTCACTCTTGGCTTTTGTTCATAATCACTGTAGCAAATCACTAACCAAACACTGACTGTGTGTATAAGACCTAATTCAGATACAAAAATCCTGTGATTTAGCAACTGGACCACAGGATGCACAAGTATAATTGTTATATTCTTGTACTATACATAGGAGCAGTATTATAGTAGTTATAGTCTGGTACATAGGAGCAGTATTATAGTAGTTATATTCTTGTACACAGGAGCAGTATTATAGTAGTTATATTCTTGTAGATAGGAGCAGTATTATAGTAGTTATATTCTTGTACACAGGAGCAGTATTATAGTAGTTATATTCTTGTAGATAGGAGCAGTATTATAGTAGTTATATTCTTGTACATAAGAGCAGTATTATAGTAGTTATATTCTTGTAGATAGGAGCAGTATTATAGTAGTTATATTCTTGTACATAGAGCAGTATTATAGTAGTTATATTCTTGTAGATAGGAGCAGTATTATAGTAGTTATATTCTTGTACATAAGAGCAGTATTATAGTAGTTATATTCTTGTACATAGGAGCAGTATTATAGTAGTTATATTCTTGTACATAGGAGCAGTATTATAGTAGTTATATTCTTGTACATAGGAGCAGTATTATAGTAGTTATATTCTTGTACATAGGAGCAGTATTATAGTAGTTATATTCTTGGACATAGGAGCAGTATTGTAGTAGTTATATTCTTGTACATAGGAGCAGTATTATAGTAGTTATATTCTTGTACATAGGAGCAGTATTATAGTAGTTATATTCTTGGACATAGGAACAGTATTGTAGTAGTTATATTCTTGTACATAGGAGCAGTATTTGTAGTAGTTCTATTCTTGTACATAGGAGCAGTATTATAGTAGTTATATTCTTGTAATAGGAGCATTATTTTACATAGAGGCAGTATTATAGTAGTTATATTCTTGTACATAGGAGCAGTATTATAGTAGTTATATTCTTGTACATAGGAGCAGTATTATAGTAGTTCTATTCTTGTACATAGGAGCAGTATTATAGTAGTTCTATTCTTGTACATAGGAGCAGTATTATAGTAGTTATATTCTTGTACATAGGAGCAGTATTATAGTAGTTATATTCTTGTACATAGGAGCAGTATTATAGTAGTTATATTCTTGTACATAGGAGGCAGTATTATAGTAGTTATATTCTTGTACATAGGAGCAGTATTATAGTAGTTATTTTTTTGTACATGGGAGGCAGTGTTATAGTAGTTATATTCTGCCACATAGGAGCAGTATTATAGTAGTTATATTCTGCCACATAGGAGCAGTATTATAGTAGTTATATTCTGCCACATAGGAGCAGTATTATAGTAGTTATATTCTGCCACATAGGAGATATTATCACAGTAGGTTTCAGTCCACAGATGGCAGTTTTAAAGTGGTTGCCTGGACTTATTTATTGATAGATCATCAATATCAGATCAGTGGGTGTCTTACTGGCACCCCCAGCTGTTTTCACAGGCTCCAGCGGAACCAGGCACTAGAAAAATGCAGGTCTGTCCACTGTGCGGTGGCAGTGCCTTGTTCCAGTGGTGGAGCTCGTGAAAACAGCTGATCATTTTGGGAGCCAGGAGCCCACAGATTTGTTACTGATGACCTACCAATAAAGTCTCAGACATTCCCCATAACAATGTTCATGGTTTTGCACTCACTTGCATGATTTGTGATGTTCTACTCACCGGAATAAACTCATCTTTTTTAATCCGTACAATGTCTCCCACATGAATATCCTTCCATTTGGTCTTTTGAAAGCTTTAATGAAAATAAAAATGAAGATTTAGGTTTATAAATGACGGCAGAAGATCATTTACATGTCAAGCATCAGAGATATCATTGGGTACAAGCATTCATACCAGTTCCTTATAATTGCCACTTATAAATGTGCTGAAGAACACCCGATGATCAAGAAAATGGGGATCATGGGATCAGGGGTGCACCTAGCCTTTCTGCTGCCTGAGATGAAAACTGAAACGGCGCCCCTCCCCCTATGCCAATTTCTTAATCTAACCCCTTTGCCACAATGAAAGCACTTATTGCCCATGGCCCTTCTGCTGCCCCCCTCTTGCCCCTACCTGGTGCTGCCTGAGGTGATCGCCTGACCTGGCCTCATTGGTGGTGCACCCCTGCATGGGATCTTCTGTCTTATGCATACAACTCCGAGGTACACTACAAATGCAGTATGAACAGACCCTTAGTCTGCTAGGGATAGGCAATGGCACTCCATAGCAAAGATCAGAATGTGCTTCCCCCTAAGTTTTCACCCCCCAGGACAGAGGGTCCTAGACATTGGGAAAAAGTACCTATTTTATTTTCAGTTATTTCTCTGAATCCTGAAATATCTAGTTGTAGATAAAGAGCGGGAATGTGAACTTTTACCTTCCTTCTTTTATAACATCACACGATCGGTTATTTATCTCATTGTCCATCTTGTGACGAGACTAGAAAGACAAGAATGAGGGATGTTATGGTTCATGGTTGTCAGATACATTATTTTACTAAAAATATATGACCCCCTCTTCTAATTAGTGAGATTGGTCATTTCAGCCCCAATTATAACTCCAAATACACTGTCCATGGATGGAGAAACGTTACCAGTTGAATGACTTGTACTGAAAACTTTCAACATGGCGCTACTATAGATTGTCACCTTTCCAGGATGTCAGTTAAAAGGGTTATCCCAAGACTAATGTAAAAAATGAAAATCAGACATCATATAGTACATGACAATCTTTTTCTAACAAAACCAGAACCAGCCCTGTACCTCACATGGATCCAGAGACCTCCCCATACATTGCTCTGCTAGATTTATATCAAGCTGACAGCTCAAGGGGAGTGTCTTTTCTGCTGCAGCTAAGCGGGCGTGTCTCAGCTCTCCCTATCACAGCTCAGGAGGCGTGTCTCAGCTCTCCCTATCACAGCTCAGGAGGCGTGTCTCAGCTCTCCCTATCACAGCTCAGGGGGCGTGTTCATGCTCTCCCTATCACAGCTCAGGAGGTGTGTCTCAGCTCTCCCTATCACAACTCAGGAGGCGTGTCTCAGCTCTCCCTATCACAGCTCAGGAGGCGTGCCTCAGCTCTCCCTATCACAGCTCAGGAGGCGTGTCTCAGCTCTCCCTATCACAACTCAGGAGGCGTGTCTCAGCTCTCCCTATCACAGCTCAGGAGGCAGTTGAACGATGAAACTGAGCATGTGTGGCCATCCCCATTAGCCAGACAAAAAAAATAACAAAAATAACAAACTGCAGGTGGCGCTATACTGATACATTTTATTGAATAACTCAGTGGCTATACTAAATTTTTATTTACATGCCATTACAAAAGTATTCAGACCCAGGAGCTGGTTTGAAAACTGTAGAATTGTTTTTGGTGGGACAATTTGTAGAATATTTTTGGTGGGACAACCCCTTTAAGGTCCACTAACGATGAACAGCTCAGTTATTGATGATAGTCCTAGTGTCAACCTGAGCTACCTTGGATCCACATTGTCTACCATTAATACAGAATATATGCATGTATAGTACCCCAGTGGGACACTGCAAAGATTTAAAGGCTATAGACATATTCTGGGCAATGTTTTATGATTGCAGTTTTACTGATTTTGGGCTTCAACCAGTCTTTATTAAAAATGTTCAGCCATTTTTTTAGATACAAGGGGTAAAAAAAATCAGTCTATATGCAGGGTATCATAGCTGATATCGCTGATCTGCTGACCTCATAATTACACATTAAAGCAATATTCTTATTAGTTTGATAGGAGTTTAGTTATAATGAGTGTTTATGAGGTCAGGAGATCAGCTATAAGGCTTCACATGACCTATAGGCACTGAGAACTGATACTCTGCAAATAGACCGATTTTTTAACCCTTGTATCTCAAACACAGCTGATAATTTTTCATTTAGACCAATTTGAAAATATGATTTTTTTAAGCCCGAAATGAGTAAAATGAAATCATAGAAAAAATTGCCCTGAAGGTGTACATAATCTTTGTTTATTGCCAAAGCACCTAACCTACAGTTACCTAGTGCAGTGTTGTGATTTATGGTTCAAATACAAATTTTTCTATATTACAGTATGTAAACCCAATGGCAATGTGTTGGCAGTTTTTTGGTTAACCTTTGTTTACTGATTAGGTTGCTAGGGTGGTGGAGCCAGGTCTGCCCCCTGGTTAATTAGCTAGTTAGGGAGAGTCTAATGTATGCAGAAATGGAAGGCAGACGTGTGTGAGAAAGACTCTGCATACAAGGCTTCACCTTTCAGAGAACTGCCATGTCTGAGACTTCAACTGCTAAAGAACAACTTTAACACCAAAATATTCCTAAGAGAAGGAGATACTGTATGACATATTGAGAAGGTCTGGAACCTGCAAAGCCATGCAAGCTGAGGGCAGTATGGTAGAGACTATTTATGGCATAAAACCTTAATGATGTGTGAGGCATACATATACATAGGTTAGGTACTTAGTGTACCACTGGGATACAGGTGGCCATCTGCCTCTTAATCTACACCCCTCAGTTCGGAAACTGCACAAGGAGAGTTATTGAGAACAGTACAGCATGCCTAAGGTTGCTTGGAAATACAAAGAGAAAGATTTGGAGTACTACAACCTCCATCATTATTGCTGTCAATACAGTTGCCATTGAGGAGACTGCTGCTTTGTACAATATCTCTGAATTGTGAACTTGATTTACTGCAACCACTGGGCCTGAACATTGCCCCTATACTCCACTGGCCATGCACCTACACCCCTGACTTGTACCCATCTAACATTAGACAGGAGCCCCAAGAGGGGTCCTAGAGGAGAAAAAGGGTTGCGTCACTCCATCCGCTGCCACACAGCCCCAGGAAGGACTGCCTTGAACTGTAAGTGCCGCTGCCACCAACATAGCCACTACCACTCCTCTCATCCTCCACATAACACTCCCCCCTATAGGATGCTGTGGGCACCCTCGATTTCCTTTGGTCATCATTGCATAAAGTCAGTACATTATAGTAAGTGAATCAGCTAAGAAATACATCTGGAAAAACATGCTGACTTCAAAAAGCTCCAAGTAAGATTGACTTCTGCTGGAGCTTTGGAGACCTGAATGAGAGCTGAGCTGCAGTCCTTGGGCACAGCCTCTATGCAGTAGACAGAGCCTTTTGCCTACGGCTTCATCAAGCCAGAAACTGAATGGTGCAGGTGCTGGGTGATGGACGACCACCGATATTATATTGATGATCCATCCGAAGGATAGAGAGTGGAAAACCCCTTTAGGTCAATGGTAACTGCATAAATTCCTATGCATGGAGCTCCCCCTAGTGGTGGCTGCAGGCAGCCTGTTTTATCATGTACTAAAGGAAAGCAACAGATATATATCTGTATGGAGATATATCTAAGTATTTTTTCAGTCAGCTGGTATAAATACATTGAAAAATATGGAGAGATTTACAGTATTCATTTTTGTGGCATTAAAAAGTTGCAAGTTATGGTACATGCTATATTTGAGTCGTAATTTGCAACTTTTCGAGTCTCTCGCAACTTTTATAAAGTGGGTATGATTTTTTTTCAAGTGGGTATCATGACTTTTCTTTATCTTGTAACTTCCAAACCCAACCTACCCATACAGCATGCTTATTTCATTGGGGGGAGGGAGAAAAGCCACTGCAGAGTTAAAGGGGTTATTCAATACTATATAAATGTTGGGAATATGCTTAATATGCTTATGCCGGGAATATACTTACCCCACTCCCCGCGCTGCTCCTGGGCCCCACACCGCAAGGCTTGGACTGTACCAGAAATCCTATCGCTGTCACATATTGGAGAGTTGGACATGCATGAACATGGCACTCTCTACGAAAGTCTATGGGACTTCCATTGCTTAACTTACCTGTCTCTAGTCCCACGTCACCATCTAACAGATGTCACTGTATTGTGCCCACTTTCTTGGGAAGAGGGTTCCTTGTAGGTTACAGGCTCAAATTTAGCCTGTGTTCTACAAGGTGAACAACAAAGACTTTCACGCACATGGTGCTCCTGCTACAGGGATTTTAGAAACCAGGAAGCAGTCTGGGCATGAAGGGTGGTTGAGGGTTTGTAGATTCCAAAGGTGATGAGTCCTTGGGAGAGCCAGCCATGGGCAACTCCTTCACTTAGTTTGCACTGGTTTTGGTTCTTACGCCTCTCAGCTAAATGATGGTGCCAACGCTTCAAGATGTGCAACAAAAGGTTCTGGAATGTATAGCTATGTGATGTAAGTAAGCAATATCTATGCAATCATCTGCATACATTGGCAGGATGCCAGTCCCATAATAAACCTAAGAACTCCACGTGATTTTATTAGCACTCAAGACACTTCATCATCAGTAAGCCGGATGCATGGTGAAGAATCACTAAGCAGATGAGTCACGTCTGGACACTGTTTGGTATTTTTCCTGGAGTAGATTAGATGGCAGCACTCTTACTCATAGTGAAGGATAATTGTCTGTGCTCTTTAGGCTACTTTCACACTAGCGGCAGCACGGATCCGGCACCTAAAGGGTGCCGACGGATCCGTACTGCCGCTGATACATATGCGGAGCCGGAGCAGCGCTCCGGCCCCACACGTTACCACACACATTGGAACAAGACACAGACATACATACAAACATACATACTCACATACTCCAGGGACGCCGGCAGAACGTCTTCACACGCCTCCTGCGCGCAGTGATGACGATTCCCCACAGCGCCCTCTGCTGGGCGCAGTGGGGAAACGTCATAGCTGCGTGCAGGAGGCGCGTGAAGACATGCTGCCGGAGTCCCTGCAGTATGTGAGTATGTATGTCTGTATGTATCTACCTATCTCTGTAGCCGGATCCGGAATGACCCCCCATTGCAAATCAATGGAGGACAGATCCGGATTACTGGTGTGTCCACACCAAACGGATCCGTCCCCATTGACTTGCATTGGGGGTCATTCCGGATCCGTCTTGGTGCGGATGCCTGGACCGGAGAGCAAACCACAGCATGCTGCGGTTTGCTCTCCGGTCTGAAGACTATACAGAATGCTTTCAGGAGCCTTCCGTTGTCTTCAGTTCAGTTTTGTCCCCATTGACAATGAATGGGGACAAAACTGAAGCGTTTTTTTCCGGTATTGAGCCCCTATGACGGAACTCAATACCGGAATTTAAAAACGCTAATGTGAAAGTAGCCTTATCTGTTACTATTCATAGCTGCATATGTAAAGGGAGCACCAGCGCTGCTATTTATTTTGGTGGAGTGGCTTTAAAGGTGTGTGTGCTTCTACACCACTTTAGGCTACTTTCACACCTGCTTTAGCAGGATCCGTTTGTGAGATCCGTCCCAGCGTCTCACAAACGTTCCTGAACGGAACCGTTTGCCCTTAATGCATTCTGAATGGATAAGGATCCGTTCAGAATGCATCAGTTTGCCTCCGTTCCGCCTCCATTCCGCTCTGGATGCGGACACCAAAACGCTGCGTGCTCCGCTTGACCGAGCGGAATGGAGGCGGATCCGTCTCCACTCCAATGCAAGTCAATGGGAGCGGATCCGTTTGCTAATGCACAATAGCAAACGGATCCGTTCCCTATGGAACTTTTAATGGAGATCAGAACGGATCCGTTCCCTATGTAAAAGATAGGCAATGCGGATCCGTTCTGAACGGATGCGAACGAATGCATTTGCGTACGGATCCGTTCGCAAGCGCATTGCGTGCGGATCCGTCCAAACGCAAGTGTGAAAGTAGCCTTACATGTTGAACTGTTTTTTTAAAGTACTGTCCTCGTCAGCTTTTCAGCTTGAAAACAGTCCATTGGCACCAAAGGCAGTGCCTTTCTGTCATTGGTGCCACTCCATCTGCTGCTAGTTCCTCCATCCTGCCGACTACGCCAAAATGCTGTAAGCGCCGGCAGCACTGCTCATTACTTCAGGGGAGTGGAAATCTTTTAAGGGGGGTTTGCGTTTCCACCACATTGTACATGCACAAAAATACAAAGAGCGAATGGAACACGTGTTTTCCTCTTTTTGAACGTTCTGTCATGTCTTTTGGACCCATAGTAACAGCATTGCTTGCTGTGCTAGTACTTATGGACACCCTAACTAGGCAAACAGGACCCACAATATTGAGATATGGGGCACTGGAAAATTCTGAGCTGCCATGAATATTTTCATATCACCCACTTATATAACAACTCTGAGTTTTACTTTATTCTCCTGACTCCTTTTCCAAGACTTTTTCCAAGTTACAAAGAAGGTCCTTGACGTCAAAAACTAGTAAAGTATTTCTGCAGTGCATTATATTACTACAAGGAACAGGGTGCTGCTATCAGTGACATTGTTTGGTTCCTCAGTGACTTTACTAGGACTAGGCAATGGGTGCATAATATTACATAGCATTAAGGGACACTAGTTACATACATTAAAGTGGCTTTCTAGTTTATTGTAATCATTGGATGTTGACAAGCTGCTTATCATCGCAGGAATAAATGGAAGTACAAGAAAGCTTCATGATTAGACACAAGGTTCATTGAGAGTTACCTGACAGCAATGAAAGTTTGAGATAAAAGACGTGGCCATTCCTGCATACTGCTAACTAGCAAGTGGAGGTGGGTGGAACTGGCTATAATGGAGGACCACCTAAGGGTCTAGATACGGCATGTTGTAGCTGAGCGCCACAGCGGAGTCTCATAGGGGCCACGAGACACTGCCAAGCCTGTGCATCCTGGAAGTAGCCAGGCCTCTCATAAAGACCAGCCATACAGCTGTTGTGATGCCTGAGAATGGCAAGAGAATTATGTTTAATACTCCATGCTGTGGCGAGGAAGAGGTATATGCTGCCTAATAAAGTCTGCAGTCTGTGCAGTACTGCACCACATGGGGAAAAAGTTGTAGTGATACAAGCCAGAAAGAGTGAGAGAGTGAGTTGTTTCCTGACAGTGATATATTTTCCTGTTGACAATGACAATTACAGCACCCTCATTAACCACTTCCAGTCTGCCCATTGACTATAAACGTCCTGGTAGTGGATCTCTATCTCTGAATGGACGTTTTAAAACGTCCTTGAGCTTTGCCCCCTGTGTGCAGCACCTGTACATAGAAGCTCCATGACTCAGCTGCCTCCTGACAGCCAAGAACATGGAGCTTTAACCTGAGACCTTTTTTCCTGGTCTCCAGGCTTTTGATCACTCTGACAAGCTGTCAAAGCGATCACAAATGCTTGTACTATCTCCCTCTCATTACTGCTGGTCACAGAGCAGTTTACAACCACATATTGGGTGTTTCTGCAAACTTCAGAATCAGGAAAATAAATATTCAGGTTTGATTTGCGGTTTACCCTTGCTATCTTATAGGAAAAATGAATTAAAAATTGAAAATCTGTAAAAAAAATATATTTATTTTTAAATTTCACCTTCCTCCTGTTTTAATTCTTGTGGGAAATCTAAAGGGTTAACAAACTTTGTAAAAATCAGTTTGGATTACATTGGGGGCTGTAGTTTCTAAAATATGTTCATTTATGGGAGGTTTCTATTATTTAAGCCCCTCAAAGTCACTTTAGAACTGCAAAGGTCCTTTAAAATTAACTATTGGAAATTTTCGTTAAAATCTTAAAAATTTATGTACATTTACTAGATTACAGGAGCTATTCGATATACCCAAAGACAGGTTTTTCCAGTACCTGCAAGTTCGGCATGCTCTCTCTGCTACATGCAAGGAAGGAGCGGCACAGATCTCTACAGACGGGGCCATCACATTAATTTTGTCTAAGGGGAACACAAAAAGGGTCATTTCTCTTCTTTACCAAATGCTATTGGATAAGTTCTTGGACTCTCACCCGCTGACTAGAATGAAGGGTTGGGAAAAAGATCTGGGGGAAATCACAAGGGAGCAGTGGGAAGATATTCTTGAAGCAGTGCCGTCAGCTTCTCTGAGTGAACAGGGCAAACTATCGCAGCTCTTTATGTACATAGGGTGTACAAGACCCCTGTGTTTTTGCATCGCATAGGAGTAAGAGCGGACGCAAAATGTCCGAGATGTCTGACAGAACCAGCAGATTTATTACATATGCTATGGAGCTGCCCTGAGCTAGACAAATTCTGGAGCGAAGTTTTGTCACTGATTGGAGGTGCTTTCTCAATCGGTGTACCCAGGATCCCCTGATCTGCATTATAGGTTACTTGGCAGAAGTAGGTGTTGATGAGTTTAGTAGAACAGCCATCGGCAGATTGTTATACGTGGCCAGGAAGCTAGTTGCGCTTCACTGGATTCAGGCCTGCCTCCAACCATACGAGAATTCAGGAATAAGGTTACCATAATGTTGATGTATGAGAAAGCGGGTATTTTTGTTAAAACTAAATACATCTAAAATTCGAAGCCTTCTAACGTCCTCAAAAAATAAAATTACATTTCCAAAATTATGCCAACATAAAGTGGACATATGGTGAATGTTCATTAATAACAATTTTATTAGATATCCCTATGCAACTTAAAAGCAGAGAAATTAATATTTAAAAAATTATTTTTTTCAAAATTTTCAGTAAATTTTGGATTTTTTATAAATAAAGGTAAAATATATTGACTCAAATTTACCATCAACACAAAGTACAATGTGTCACAAGAAAACAGTCTATGAATGTCTTGGATAAGTAAAAGTGTTCCAAAGTTATTACCACATGAAGTGACACATGTCAGATTTGCAAAATTAGGCCTGGTCAGGAAGGGGGTAAATGGCCCGGATGGGAAGTGGTTAAGAAAATTTGAAACCATCAAGTTTATTGCCTCTTGTAAGACTGTAACCATTAAACCTTTTGCACTCTCGCACCAATCCAAATGTAGCAGGGGTTCGGATTGGCACACGTGAGTATAAAGTGAGCCTTTTGCTGACGATATGCTTCTTACTATCACGCGCCCCCTGACTACTTTACCCAACTTAATGAATTGTTTAAGTACTTTTGGTCACTTTTCTGGCCTTCGGATCAATGCTAAGAAATCAGAGATTTTGCATTATAATGTACCACAGCAAGTTAGGGATTTAATTTCTCTTAATTTTGGATTTACACATAGGGATCAGTACCTACCTTACTTAGGGGTCAATATACCTAAAACCTTAGATTCAACTTTTAAGTGGAATTACGCTCACCTCATTCCCATGCTTCTTCAAGATTTGCTCCACTGAAACTACCGTATTCTATCATGGCTGGGAAGAATACATGCAGTCAAAATGGTCACATTGCCAAGAATATTGTACCTATTTCGATCTCTTCCCATGCCAATAACAGGTTCTGCTTTACGGACTCTACAGACAGCAATCTTCCGCTTCATATGGGCCTATAAGAGACCACGGATAGCTAGACATATAATGCACCTACATAAGAGTGTAGGCGGACTTTCAGTCCCTCATCTTTACAAATACTATAATTGTAGCCAGACTATCACAGTTAGTCTCGTTTAATGCTCTTTCCCACCTCCCACAAGGGGTCATCTTAGAGTCCGATCTACTACTACCTGCATCACCGCTAGCACTGATTTGGTCACCTGACATCCCTTTGGGGACGACTTATCCAGCAGCAAAAATCCCCTACCTTATGCTACAGCTTTGGAGGAAGGTTAGATTCAAATATAAATTGCAAAGTTCCGTTTCCACCCTACTTCCACTATTCAGAAACCCCCTATTTCCACCGGGCTTACCGCCAACTACGTTCATTTGGTGGAAACATACCAGACTACGCTATGTTGGTGATTTTCTGCTCCGTTCTTAGCTCATGTCCAGGGCACACCTTATGTCTACTTTTTCTCCCCCACCCTCGGAACTCTTTAGAGTCTCCCAGGTCTTTCATTTCCTAACATCCCAGGTCCCAGCCACTAATATAATAGTCTACACGCCTTTTGAAAGACTCTGTAGATACAGAGCTTTAGAAAAGGCTCACTCTCTTTTATTTACTCTATACTAAACGCATCACCCCCCGAGGCCAAATTAGCATTCATGCATGGTTGGGAGGTTGACTTGGGAGAGACTCTTACCACGGAACAATGGTTTGAATGCTGCACTATGATCAGTAAAGGGAGCTGGCAGGTCACCTTAATGGAAACCTCCCTAAAGATTCTTCATAGGACCTATTTTGTTCCCTCTAGACTACATACTATCTATCCAACAGTCTCCCCCTTCTGCTTTAGAGGTTGCCAGACCATAGGAAACACCCTTCATATATGGTGGACCTGCCCGGTGGTCCGTAGGTTCTGGACTAGTATTAAAAGAGGGTTATATGAGGTATTCGGGAAGGATCTTCCCCTGTTGTCAGCCAGGATTCACATAGCTTTCAAGTGGCGTACACCCCCTCTCTCAATGTCAGCAGTTATTCCATAGGGTCAATACTATTGCACTGTATGAGAAACTAAACGCTACGCTAAATGATACCAGGGAATGTTATTCGCAAGTATGGAGCTCCTGGCTGAATTGCTCCAACTCTCCTAATTTACAATATTACTTATCTTTATAACTAGACAGTCTAAACTGTGGGGGTCCATTCAATATACTCCTACCCCCTTTTCACCCTCCCTTGCCCCTGACCAGGGGAGTCCAGGAGACCCTCTGTTTTGGGTATAGTTTTGACAGAGTTAGACAACTCATGTCTTTTGATAACATCTTATTGTTAAGGCTACTTTCACATTAGCGTTTCTTTATTCCGGTATTGAGTTCCGTCATAGGGGCTCAATACCGGAAAAAAAACGCTTCAGTTTTGTCCCCATTCATTGTCAATGGGGACAAAACTGAACTGAAGACAACGGAGGCTCCTGAAAGCATTCCGTTCCGTCTTCAGACCGGAGAACAAACCGCAGCATGCTGCGGTTTTCTCTCCGGTCCAGGCATCAGCACCAAGATGGATCCGGAATGACCCCCAATGCAAGTCAATGGGGACGGATCCGTTTGGTGTGACACACCAGTAATCCGGATCTGTCCTCCATTGACTTGCAATGGGGGGTCATTCCGGATCCGGCTACACAGAAATACATACAGACATACATACACATACATACTCACATACTCCAGGCAGGGATGCCGGCAGCATGTCTTCACGCACCTCCTGCGCGCAGCAATGATGTTTCCCCACTGCGCCCAGCAGAGGGCGCTGTGGGGAATCGTCATCACTGTGCGCAGGAGGCGCTTGAAGATGTGCTGCTGGTGTCCCCGGCTGCAGTATGTAAGTATTTGTGTGTGCATGTCTGTATGTATTTCTGTCCCAATGTCTGTCAACATGTGAGGGCCGGAGCGCCGGCTCCACACATTTATCAGTGTTAGCACGGATCCTTTGGCACCCTTTAGGTGCCGGATCCGTGCTAACGCTAGTGCGAAAGAGGCCTAAGTAATTGTTCTGTTCATGCAATTGATTCACGTATACTTTGTATTTTGTATACAAATGTACTCATAGGAGAAATATGTTTGCTTTATATATGCCTCCCTGTAATGTAATTAAGATTTCTCCATTTCTACAATCAATCTAATAAATACTTTTTGAAATTAAACCTTTTGCACTCTGTAAGTGCAGTAGAAATAACTTGTTTAAGTTGTGCATATGTTTGACTGTTTCCATCGTCCTAGAATAGAGAGCCACACATACCACTCAGGGCCAAAAAAGATCCAAAAAAAGGGCTGACATTATTACAACTGTGTTTTGTGATGTATATTTTGGCTGCACACCATGTACTCTTAAACAATTGTTGTTCATGTCTACAAGCCATGTGGAATAACGAGTGGCCACAGAATGCATAGAGGAATATAACATGGTTAACAATAGGTAAGGAAGTACGTGCCCTTTTAGGTTGGGATGAAGAAAGGGACATAGGATACATCTTAACTTTTGCCATTTGGTAAGAGTAACAAGGTGCAGATAGTACTGCCTCCCTGTCTCTCCCTGTAAATGATGTAGGTACAGATAGTACTGCCTCCCTGTCTCTCCCTGTAAATGATGTAGGTACAGATAGCACTGCTTCAGTGTCTCTCAATGTAAATGATGTAGGTACAGATAGTACTGTGTCCCTGTCTTTACCTGTAAAGGATGTAGGTACAGATAGTACTGCCTCCTTGTAAAGGATGTAGGTACAGATAGTACTGCCTCCCTGTCTCTCCCTGTAAATGATTTAGGTACAGATAGTACTGCCTCCCTGTCTCTCCCTGTAAATTATGTAGGTACAGATGGGACTGTCTCACTGTCTCTCCCTGTAAATGATATAAGTGCAGATAGTACTGTCTCAGTGTCTCTCCCTGTAAATGATGTAGGTACAGATAGTACTGCCTCCCTGTCTCTCCCTGTAAATGATGTAGGTGCAGATAGTACTGCCTCCCTGTATCTCCCTGTAAATGATGCATATGCAGACAGTACTGCCTCCCTGTCTCTCCCTGTAAATTATGTAGGTACAGATAGTACTGCCTCCCTGTCTCTCCCTGTAAATGATGTAGGTACAGATAGCACTGCCTCCCTGTAAATGATGTAGGTACAGATAGTATTGCCTTCTTCTCACTCCCTGTAAATGATGTAGGTACAGATAGTACTGCCCCCTGTCTCTCCCTGTAAATTATATAGGTGCAGATAGTACTGTCTCCCTGTCTCTACCTGTAAATGATGTAGTTACAGATAGTACTGCCTCCCTGTAAATGATGCAATTACAGATAGTACTGCCTCCCTGTAAATAATGTAGGTACAGATAGTACTGCCTTCCTCTCACTCCCTGTAAATGATTTAGGTACAGATAGTACTGCCTCCCTGTCTCTCCCTGTAAATGATGTACAGTAGGTACAGATAGTACTGCCTCCCTGTCTCTCCCTGTAAATGATGTACAGTAGGTACAGATAGTACTGCCTCCCTGTCTCTCCCTGTAAATGATGTACAGTAGGTACAGATAGTACTGCCTCCCTGTCTCTCCCTGTAAATGATATAGGTGGATATAGTACTGTCTCACTGTCTCTCCCTGTAAATGATGTAGGTACAGATAGTACTGCCTCCCTGTCTCTCCCTGTAAATGATGTAGTTATAGATAGCACTGCCTCCCTGTCTCTCCCTGTAAGTGATATAAGGAACAGATAGCACTGCCTCCCTGTCCTACCTGTAAATGATGTAGGTACAGATAGTACTGCCTCCTCGTCTCTCCCTGTAAATGATGTAGGTACAGATAGTACTGCCTCCCTGTCTCTCCATGTAAATGATGTAGTTATAGATAGCACTGCCTCCCTGTCTCTCCCTGTAAATGATGTAGGTACAGATAGTACTGCCTCCTCGTTTCTCCCTGTAAATGATGTAGGTACAGATAGTACTGTCGCCTTGTCTTTCCCTGTAAAGGTAGGTACAGATTTTGTTGCCTTCTTGTCTTCACCTGTACCTCCCAGTAATTTATGTAGGTATAGATAGTGCTACTCCTGCAGGCAATGTAATGGCTGTAATTATTAGTTGCCACATGGCCTCTGTTGTGCCTAAAAGAATCCATCAGAAATTGATGTATTTAATTTGCTAGATCCGTGGTGGCGAACCTATGGTGCTGGTGCCAGAGTCGGCACTCAGTGTACTCTCTGTGAGCACCCAAATACTGGAAATATCTATGGTGTACTAATATGCCTTATACTTTTCCTGACATTCATCAGCAAAGGCCGAACTATGAGCGGCACAGGTAGCGCACTGAATACAGGCAGGATATTATAGCTAAATGATAAAGTACATGGAAGATGGCACTCGGGTTGCAGTTTGGGCACTCGGTCTGTAAAAGCTTTACCACCACTGTTATAGGCCTTAAAATAAGACAAAAAAATTAGGTGAAAAACATGATTTTTTTTGCTTACAATGTCATCTACAAGGTCTTTGATTGCAGTGATTCCAAGAACGATCACCAGAGGGAGGAGAGTCGTGTACCACGAGACTGTGGATATTTGAGGGATCACCTGAAATAAGATAATAACATCATTATGGCAACTTCTCAGGAGGTTCACATTTTGTATTGTGGCATTGCTCAAAAAATGTGCTAAAAACATAGGCTAATGCTTTAGCTTTATTTATAACTCAGTGATTTAGCATTTTCTTCTCTATGGGCATCCAAAGTAAAAGTTTCCCGACTGCTGCTTAGAAACGATCTTCAACCATTTCACCTATATCTTAGGTCTGAAAGAGGAGCTGTCACCCCCACCCCCGTTTTAGTAACTCCGTGTATTCCCCATTTAATAACAAATTTGGAAATGTATTCTACGTTGTGCCGTTCTTCTACTATTCTTCCTAGAAGTTTATGGCTAAAGGTACAGATGGGTGGTACCAGCTGGGGGTGTATCCCTGCACAGTCTGACACTGTCCAATCAGTGCTGCCAGTATCAGACTGTGCAGGGACACACCTCCAGCCGGTAACTCACCATCTGTACCTGTATCCATAGACTGACAAAACATAGAGCTATAAGAATAGATGCTCCAGAATTGTTATGACATGGGGTATGCAAGTAGCTACTAAAACAGACATGTTAGGCCTCATTAACTATAATACGGACCAGCGGAGATCTGACCACAACCCGGCAAGGGTATTTGTCAGGCTAATTCTCTGCATATTTGCCAGGTTGCGGCTGGATCTCCGTCTGTCCCCATTATAGTCAGTGGGGCGGACGGCATTCATGTAACATCCAGCAGTGCTGGATCCAGAGAGATCTGGCAGCACAGTACACTACACTATACTTTTCTATCCTGAAGAGTCTTGCAAAACGATGTATACATTAATGGATATTTTTAAATTTTTTATTACAATAGAACTCCATGGCGCTGTATGGCATCCGTCAGAGTTTAACATATACGTTTTCTGTATACATTAAATGTAAGACAAAAAACGGGATGTGAACCCACCCTAACTCTATTCCTCGTCTTCATGTGCCGGTTGTCGGGGTTCAGTTATGACTGCTGCCTCTGCCCCCTATAGCCACAGATCTCTCGTCACATTTCTCTCACCTGTATAATCAGTAGAATCAAGAAATACAAATTGGCGATTCTCCTGAACTGTTCAAACAAGTTGAGTGGCAGGAAGGTGATGAAGTTGTACTTGGACGTCTTGATTTCATTTGTCTGCGCACAATAGTTATAATTTATAAACATTCATTGTTGCTTTACAATATTTATTTTACTTAATAATATTGTTAATACTACTATTATTATTATTATACACTATTATTAGTCACTACCAGAAAATGGAAACAATGTAACAGTGTCTTTCATGTCTAAAAGTATCACTGGAGGTGAGAGGTTTCCCACTATGGACATGGTGAGGGCATATCAACCTGAAAAGTCATAAATGTCTGATCGCTGGGGGTCCTACAACTAAAATCCCGATATATCCTGAGGAATTGAATGTGCCCCTTTACTGAGGGCCAGGTGATTGCATCATTACGAGAAAGCCCTACCAAATGTGCTGCTTCAACAGACATGCCCAAGTTCCTATCTACAGTGCCATCATCATGGCTGATCTGGAAGTCCAGTAGACTCTAGATCGCCCAGTTGCACACACATCCTCCCATCATTAGATATAATGCATTGTTGTATTGTTTTATCTATGGCCAGGATTGATCTTTTTGAGAACTAATGAGTCCCAGCCAGCCCCATGTTACATTCATCTGTTGTATAACATGGGTTACTTAGTCAGTATTTGTAAGGTTCATCTTTCCTATTTTTTATGTGGGATGGACAGCCATTGGCATGCTGCCACTGAGGAGCCCATTGACTTCTATATGGAGCGGATATCTGGCATACATCAAATGCCCCACCTATGAGATGTTCTACCGGACCCATGGAACAATAGGGTGTGGATATCTGATGCATAGTCATTCACTGTGTGCATGACACATCATTTTTATAGGCACCAATGACCTCCTAGATAGCAGCATATGTTCCACTGGTGCAACAACCGTAAAATCATAGAAGGGTTACAAACAGTCCCATTAAAAAACTATGAGTGAAAAGAGATGATAATACAATATCACAACCTCTTGTATAACATGGAACTATCAAAGTGATCAGCTGATTGACATGAGTTTGGCTCTCATTAGTCCCAGCAATCAGTTGATGGAAGCCATAAGCAGCCAAACATGTAGTCTTCCATGGAGGCCATTCAGATGTATGGTCCTCCATGAAATACATGGATAACTCAAGATGGCTAGAGAGTGGAGGATTCTTTCTTTTTGGCTCAGACAGGGGGATACTGAACCTCCTCTATGATACTCTAATAGGACATATGGACAGAGTTTGTGATGTTTTGTAGGTTCCTTTAGGTTCCTGCAGTGATATTATATGTGAAGGTCCACATACACATCAGACTATTGATGGCCAAACGTCCCATTTTTGACAGGAGTGGATAACAATCTGTTATGTATGGGGAACGCCAAATTCCCAGGGGAATCTAGAGTTGGATGCGTTGAGTTTCAATTCCAGATCCTTTTTTTCTCCTTGAGATAAGTCACCACCAGAGTTGTCTGGCTTGGCTTTCTCATCTCTTTATCTCACCAAAATATTGTTGGTCAAATTTGCTGTTTTCGACACGAACAGATGACAGTCTAATATGTATGGGGAGCTCCACGTTTCTAGGGGAATGAAGGATCAGGCGTGTTGAACTTCAGTGCCTGACCCTTTTTGGTTCTCCCTGAGATGAACCACTAACAGACCTGGATTTCTTGTCCATTCCCACTGAAAACACATACATGAGTGTGTATCTGAGATAGGTATAGGGCAAACAAGTGTTCCGCCAATAGCTACTATCAGTGGTGTACATAAAGAAGTAAGGGCCCCATAGCAAGGATGAAACCAGGCCCCCCACACAGGACAGAAGGGTTTCTACCTAAACCCCTTTCAATGATCTTTGGGACATTTTTCCACTGCCTCATTTACTAAAAGTTGTTCCTTTAGAGGGTAGAGTCCTGACCAAGTTTTCACCTCCAGTAGAAGAGGAGATGATCCCAACTAAGACTGGGCCCCTCTTGTCCTGGGCCCCATAGCAGTCGCATGGTCTGCTGCTATAGTAGTTACGCCCCTGGCTACTGTATTGAAGGGATACGGGCACCTATAGGCAGGGGCGGATTGGCAATGTACCCCACCGGGGAGATTCCCGGTGGGCCGATTGCCTTTTACTATGTAGCGGCCGCTGGCACTGTGTTACCTGCGATGTCATTATCATACATTTTATGCGCACAGGGCCGGCAGGCTGTACCTCACATCGCAGGTCCTCCTGTCCCCCTCACTTATTAGCAGCCACCAAGGGAAATACGGTGGAGCTTCAATGGCCTCGCACAGGCTGAACTGCAGAGAGAGGGAGAGTGCGGGAGCCCAGTACTGCTCCTCCCTCTTCACTCCAGCGCCAGATGAAGCACAGGCTGATTGATGGAGAAGCTGCAGTCCTCTGCCCTGTAGACAGAGCAAGCAGCACGGAAAAAGTAAGCGCTGCCTCTCCTGATCCCCTACTGAGAGCTGAGTCTGTAGTTTAGCTTAGGAGATGTTTAGTCCATGTTTGTTTAATTCACGTTATCTTTATGGTCTGCGGAGTCCTCAGGATAGGAAAGGTGGGGGGGGAGGGCACTGGCCACCATCCTTTTGAAAGAGCTGTAAATCAATTTTCAATAGCTGAACAAGATAATGTCCTGCATAAACATGACATTACACTTGTGTCAGTAGGTTGTCTGCCAGGTGGTAAATAATTGTCAGTTCCACTATACAGACCAGGACCCCTGGAGTAACAGAGGACTCCATTGAATGTACATTGGCAGTAAAGCTGTGCACTCAGTTCTGGGTGTTTTTGCATCTCTAACACTCACTTCTGCTGTTATGTTGTATTAGGGTTCATGCACATGACTGACTTCCAACCAGGCCCGTATTGCTGCCAGCAAACAGCAGGTCTGCAATATATGGGCACCAGCTGTTTGTGCATCGCATCATGGATGCGGACCTATTCACTTGAATGGGTCCGCAATCCGGAAGGTGTCATGCGGAATGGAGCTCCAAAGTGCTTCCGTGGGGTTTCTCTCTGTGCCTCCGCACCACAAAAAAAAAAAAAAAAATTAGAACATGTTCAAACATATTCAATATCTTCAAATGTTCTATTTTTTTTGTGGTGCGGACGGATCACAGACCCATTCAACTTAAATGGGAATGCATTTATCTGCAGCAACCGCACGGATGTTACCTGTGCATTTTGGTGCAGCAAGAAAAAAACGCACCACACATGCAGTTTTTGCAACAATATACCTGCATTTATGGTGCTTTTTTTTTTTGTCCAGCAAAAGTCAATTACATTAATTAAAACTATAGTTACATTGATGTAATTTAAGTTTGCTGTGTTTACTGGAAACACACAATCAATGCCGGTATATTGTTTTTGCCGCACTAAAAACACTGCAGAACCACGATATGTGCCAGTGCCTTTTATAAACTAGCAGGTTACTAGGTTAATGACCTTTAGGAATAATGAGGGTCATTTATGAATGACAGTTAGGGTTTGTTCACACATCAGTTATTTTCATCAGTTATTGTGAGCCAAAACCAGGTGCGGGTCAAAAACACTGAACAGGTGCAGATCTTTCCATTATACCTGTTCTTTGTTTAGTGTCCACTCCTGGTTTTGGCTGACAATAACTGATATGTGAACAACCCCTAAGCCAGATTTTGTTGAAAAGTGAAAAAAAAAAACAAAAACCAAAGTTCCCAAGGAGCCCCCAAAATAAATGGAGCGGCCTGTCGGGCATTCTTGCAGCTGCTCCATTCATTTCTGTGGGGGTTCCAGAGATATGAGTTACAGCTACATTGACATAAAAATAAAAAAGGTATTGGATGATGAAAAAAAATAACAAAAATGCTTTGTCACTAAAGTAAAAATTAGGCTGGTTTGCTGCCCCCGCCTATTTAGCTTGACCACACCTGCTACCAATATGGCTCCACCCACAATATTGGGCCACTATTACTTTTTTTTTCCAGGGCCACTTTGAGTTCCCAATCCGCCCCTGCCTATAGGTCTACATACATTGATCCTCTGTAGTTGTAGCCCTATAGCGCATGTGGTCTCAGTGTGCGCTCTTGGGTGTGTCCTCCATTGGCAGAGAACCTGCTGCTATTGACTTGTTTGCTTTTGGTTCTTTACAGTATAGCCCTTCTCTGGTTCATGATTGTTATCGGTCTACGTCACCTTCCCTTGTGTGGCCGCAACTTTGACCCACAGTAGCTCATGTTCCAAGTGGGAAGGGCTGGGAAAATAAAATGATAGATTTTACAAGGTGAGAACAAACACAGAAACCTACCGCATATTTGCTTCTCTTCAAGCAGAAGTATTCTGTTTTCATGAATTCCGGCTGATTGCAGAAATTTCGATCGTTTGCTTTAACTTTCCAGCTGCATTCTGAAAAAGACACAAGACGTTTTATGAAAAGAACGAGTTGTTAAAGGAGCAAATTGCAAATTTTTGGGCAATCTTCCATTATGACACTCTTAAGGGTGTTGGTCACATCTTTCTCTTTCCCTTAGGGCAAATCTTCAAGCTGAGGGTTATATATTTGCATAACTATGGAGGTTTGCCAACCTGATAAAGGTATGTGACCTTCCCTGTGTTATGGATCAGGTGGAGGACCCTCAGCAGCGTGGAATATAAACCTTATAACTAATGTCTATGAGGGTCTTCTGACTCTCTGGATGTCAGGGAAAGAAGGATCAGCCAAGTTGGACTTCTGCATCTACTATCCTTTCTTCTAACATAGGATACACCACTGCCATAGGAGTCCAGCAGCAGCTTTTCCCCCTCTCCCCATTGAAAATACATGCACATACTGATTGAGCATGCAACGTTATGGGTCAGGAGCAATAGTTGCTGGATCGAATGAACACTGACCTGACAGCTACTAAACGTATATGGCCAGTTTAAAGGGGTTTGAGGATTAGAAACAGTGGGGGTCATTTACAAACATTTTTATGCCACTTTTTGGCATTAAAAAACCTCACAAGAGTCCTTTTTGTGAGTTTTTAAAATTTGTAGCATGGGCACTTTTACACCATATCTGCCACTTGGCTCCCATAAACTTACTATCATTTACGCTGGAAAACAGGCGTAAGGCCTCTTTCACATGAGCGATGTTTCCACGCCGGTGCAATGCGTGACCCGTACTGAATCCTGACCCATTCATTTCAACGGGGCTTTTCACATGGGCGAATTTTTTCACGCATCAGTTCGCCGTTGCGTGAAAATCGCAGCATGTTCTATATTCTGCGTTTTTCACGCATCCCTGGCCCCATTGAAGTGAATGGGTCTGCGTGAAAATCGCATTGCATCCGCACACAAGTGTGGGTGCAATACGGTTTTAACGCATGGTTGCTAAGAGATGTTGTTTGTAAACATTCATTTATTTACCACGCACGTGTGCGAAATGCATCCATACGCATCGCACCCGCGCGGGAAAAAAACTGAATGAACGTACGCAATCGCAGTCAAAATTGACCGCAATTGCGTGCGGATTTGGTACGGATGCGTGCCGATTTTCCTGAACGCATCCGGACCAAATCCGCGACGTTCGTGTGAAAGGGGCCTAAAAGAGGAGTAAAAACTACGTCGGTCAGGGGCTGGAGTAGTTTTAACTCCAGGCACATGGACTGCCGTAGGGACACCTAGTTTATGACAAGGCGCACTCCTGGTCATAAATTAGGTGTATACTTCAGAAGCGCCGGGGAGGAAACAAAGACCATGTTAAAAAACTAATTTTTGTAAATGATGCCCAATGGCTGCTATCTTAAAAAAAAAAAATGAAAAAAATGAAATAGGTCCACATCTCCACAAGATTTTTTTTTTGTGGTACTGCTTCAATACCCTACTCCGCCTTTAGACAGGTGTGGTGCTGTTTCTTGAAGAAAGCAGCCATGTTTTGCTAATTGTGTACATCCCCTCTAAGAAAGGCCTTGTCTTCATCTTGGACCCCCTCAAGAAGGTATAAACTTAGATTCTAATACAATTAGCAAGTTATTTTGAGGGCGGATATAGGCAGGGTTTGGAATTATCAGAATATGATAGTAGAGAGTATAAGATCAAGTCAGGCAAGGGTCAGGATCAGGACTCAAAAGTAGGGATGAGCGAACTTTTGAAAAGTTCGGTTCGGCGAACTTTCTTGAATTTCGGATTCGTACGAACCGAACCTAAAACGAACCTTGCTATAACGGCTGAATAATTGCTTCTACAATAATGGGAGTCAGATAGGGTACAGTTTCGTTTACTTGCAGTTGCTATTACAATGAAAAAAGTGGAAAAAAACCAAGTGACTTCAACAATTACGACGCAAAATATACGCATATTTGAGAATTTACACTAATGCGTACGCTAATGCGAACATTCCCGCACAAATAACGAACATACAGTGTAATGTTGTCAAAGGTACGCTACTTAACTGAATATGTACGCATTAGCGTACGCATACACTGCCTCTGCGAACATTCCTACTCAAGTAACGAACATACAGTGTAGCGTTGTCAATTGTACGCTACTTAACTGAATTTGTACGCATTAGCGTACATTCTCAATAAATATGCGTATATTTTGCGTCGCCGTTATTTTAACCAGATTCGTTACGAACTTTCTCAAAATTCGGTTCGGTGACGAACCGAAACTTTGGGAAAGTTCGTAACGAATCTGGTTCGTTACGGTTCGGTTCGCTCATCCCTACTCAAAAGCCAAGGTGACAAAACCAGAGGGTGATGCACAAAAAACAAGGTAAGGAGAGAAGTAAAGAACATGGGAGTATCTTTTAAGGATAGTAAGGAATAGCAATGTATCTGGCCGTTAAATGACTTGAGTCTGTTATTGAGAAGAGGAGATCTTGCTCCCTTGTTTTTCTGTAGAACATCGTCAGTAGCAGCAGCAAGGAGGACATTATACAGCAGTACTGGGTAGTGTGGCTGTAAATTCAGCACTGGAATGAGATAGAAAACTTACTTCAGCTTCAGAAGTACTCCTGTATGTCTCTCTTCCTCTCTCTCAGATAATCCGCGGCACTTTTAGGGCTGGGCTGTATTAGACAAGCAGATCATCGGTAACGAGCGTTTCTATGAAAGCTTATTAGCAATGATCTGGCCGACCATCTTCTGGTCTAATACAGCCTGTACTGCAACTCCCCCTCTCCTCTACTTATATTACAACATTTTTTTTATCTTCCCTTGTACTATTGATTTTTTTGGGAAAAGAATTAAGTTAGGGTGCATTCACACAAATGTGTGACGGCCGTGCCCGTTTTGTGGACCGCAAACTGTGGATCTGCAAAAAACACGTGAGCCGGCCGTGTGCACTCTATATCGCAGTGAGAACCCATTGACTTCAAAGGATCAGCAATCCGCAAGATACGGTCGAAGATAAGACATATCTTATCTTTTGCGGTACAGTTGCATGGACCCGGAAGCACACAAAAGCGCTTCCATGTGGTTCCGGTCCTTATGTTTTGCGAATCCATGCAAAACAGGCACAGTCGTCACATGTTCGTGTGAATGCACACATACAGAAAGATTAGTATTTACATTAGTACGAAAAACTAACTATTCTATTGCATTATAGGAGCTCAGTGATGGTGTGTGTCTGTTGACAAGCTTGCTGACTGTTTCCCATGACAACCAGAAGAACTCTTGCCTTTGGGAGGCTGCTCTTGTTGTCTACTGAAGTCGATCCCATTTCCTTCAGGAAGAGGCTGTGGACTGTCCAATTCGTTATCTGTTTCATCATCGGTATAGGGGAGCTCCTCGTCGTTAGGCGCTTCTGTGTCTTCACTTGATGCTCTCCTGCGATTATTCATGCTGCTTGTGTGAAACGGAACAAAATTATGAATGTTATAGTAGAAATGTATGCTGAAAATAATATTTTTTGCTATGATTTGAATAATACTTCTCTCCCTATCTCTCATGGTGGAGATCTCCTGTGGTCACCCAATGCCTTCATGGACTGGTGCTATGCCAGGGGTAGGCAACCTCCGGCACTCCAGTTGTTGTGAAACTACAACTCCCAGCATGCATACTTGCTCTGCTATTCTCAGAACTCCTATAGAAACAAATGGATCATGCTGGGAATTGTAGTTTCGCAACAGCTGGAGTGCTGAAAATTGCTGACCCCTGTTCTAGACAAATCCCAGCAGGTGTCTTATGGTCCAAACATAAGGTACATCAGTCCCATAGAAGTGAATGGAGTGGTGGACCAACATGCACACTACTGCCCCTTTAAGAGGGGGCACTCGGGAACCCCTAATTCTCAGGATCATTGGGGTTTCCAATGGCTGGACCCTTTTTGGTCGGATAAGGATCATCTTTGCTTGGAATAACCCCTTTAAAGACCTATGTAGAATAAAAAGTCCCTTAAAGGGGTTCTCTGGGTCTGGGATACGTATGGCCTATATTTACCATAAGATTGGTGGGCGTCCTACCCCTGGCACCCCACCAATCAGCTGCAGCTGCCGACTGCTCTGGCTACAGAGCTATACATTAGTTGTGGTGGTGCCTGGCAGGTCTCATCAAAGTGAAGGAACTGAGCTGAGCTGCAATACCAAGAACAACCACTACAAAATGTACAGCGCTGTGACCAAGGCACTCAGTCGATCGTGGGAGCAGGGGTGCACCACCAATGAGGCCAGGTGAGGCACCAGGTAGGGGCAGTGGAAGGGCCATGAGGAAAGGGGTTAGGTTAAGAAATTTGCATTGGGAAAGTGGGGGCGCTACAGTATTTCAGTTTTCGCCTCAAAGGCAGCAGAAAGGCTAGGTGCACCCCTGGGTGAGGGTCATTAATATCAAGGTCCTGAAGAACCCCTTTAAGGCTGTTCACAGATCTTGATTCTCGTGGGTAGGGTGGTATTTATGAAATGTGCCCTGGCAGAGGAGTGGTCCAACCAACGCGGAAATGTTTTCTCAGTGCATGTACTTCCGGATCCTCCATCTGTCACGTTATTTGCTTTTGTAAATGTCACGCTGGTTATTTCTGTAGGAGGACGGGGGGGGAAATGAACTTTGTTCACAATCTTTACAGGCACAACGAGAAATACAGGTTGGTAGAAAAGCCTTGCAGCTGTCGCAGTGCGGTGCCACGGAACAATAGATCTCTGTCACTGCGGCCTGTTTACATGTGGAAACTCTGACTACCTCAGTATTCTGGATAATGAAGGCAGATGGGAAGGACATCATCACTAAGGCCATAAACACGTGTTCAGTGTGTTAGTGGGAAGTGCAGCATGTGTCCGTGTCTCATGTGACATGTAGGGATTGTGTCCACTGTGATAATAATGTGAGTGCCCTGTGTGTGAATACAAATCGCACTGTGTGTTCATTGTGTTGGTGACATGTATAGTATGGGTCTTAGTGGCATCTGATGAATATATCCAGTGTTAGTGGCATTTGTCTTGTGTACTAGTGGCATTAGATCTGTGTGTTAGTGGGGTGTGTGCCATGAGTCCTGTGTGTTAATGGGGTGTGTGATTCCTGTGTGTGATAGTGATTCCTGTGTGTTAGTGGGGTGTGTGGCATGTGTCTTGTGTGTTAGTGGCATGAGTCCTGTATGTTAGTGGTGTGTTTATCATGTGTCCTGTGTGTTAGTGGCATTTGTCCTGTGTGTTAGTGGTGTATGTGGCATTTGTCTTGCGTGTTGGTGGCTTGTATGGCATGAGTCATGTGTGTTAGCGATGTGTGTGTGGCATGTGTCCTGTGTGTTAGTGGCTTGTGTCTATTGTTCTTGTGGCACTTGTGTGTTTGTGTAGCGTGTGTGACCTGTGCCCTGTGTCTTAGGGGTGTGCATGTGGCATGTGTCCTGTGTGTTAGTGGTGTGTTTGGCATGTGTCCAGTGTGCTAATGACATTTCTTTTGTGTGTGAGTAGTGTGTGTGTAGCATGTGTCCTGTGTGTTAGTGGTGTCCGTGGCATGAGTCCTGTGTGTTAGTAGTGTGTGTGTGTGTGGCATGTGTCCTGTGTGTCAGTGGGGTGTGTGGTATGTGTCCTGTGTGTTAGTGGTGTGCGTGGCATGTGTCCAGTGTGCTATTGGCATTTCTCTTGTGTGTGAGTAGCGTGTGTGGCATGTGTCCTGTGTGTTAGTGTCTCACTTGTGTCCTATGCATTAGTGATGTGTGTGGTATGTGTCCTGGGTGTTAGTGGTCTGTGTGGCATGTGTTCTGTGTTTTAGTGGTGTGTATGTGACACGTGTCCTACATATTAGTGATATGTCTCACATGTGTCCTGTGTGCTAGTATTTGTGTCATGTGTCCTGTGTTAGTAGTGTGTGTGGCATAAGTCCTGTATGTTAGTCGCATGTGTGGCATGAGTCCTGTGTGTTAGTGGCATGTGTGGCATGAGTCCTGTGTGTTAGTGGCATGTGTGGCATGAGCCTTTGTGTCAGTGGCATGTTTGGCATGAGTCCTGTGTGTCAGTGGTGTGTGTGGCATGCATACTGTGTGTAAGTGGCGTGTGTGGCATGAGTCCTGTACGTTAGTGGCATGTGTGGCATGAGTCTTGTGTGTTAGTGGCATGTGTGGCATAAGTCCTGTGTGTTAGTGGCATGTATGGCATGAGTCCTGTGTGTCAATGGCGTGTTTGGCATGAAGTCCTGTGTGTCAGTGGTGTGTGTGGCATGCATACTGTGTGTTAGTGGCGTGTGTGGCATGAGTCCTGTACGTTAGTGGCATGTGTGGCATGAGTCTTGTGTGTTAGTGGCATGTGTGGCATAAGTCCTGTGTGTTAGTGGCATGTATGGCATGAGTCCTGTGTGTCAATGGCGTGTGTGGCATGAGTCCTGTATGTCAGTGGCATGTGTGGCATGAGTCCTGTGTGTTAGTGGCATGTGTGACATGAGTCCTGTGTGTTAGTGGCATGTGTGGCATGAGTCCTGTGTGTCAGTGGCATGCTTGGCATGAGTCCTGTGTGTCAGTGGCATGTGTAGCATGTGTAGCATGTGTCCTGTGTGTTAGTGGCATGTGTGCTGTGTGTTAATGGGGTGAACAGGAATTGCAGTATGTGTTTGCAGTGTTGGTGACATGTATAGTGTATGTCTTAGTCTGCGTTCACATCACCGTTTCATTTTCCACTCCGCTGATCCGTCAGAAGAAAGATGGATCCTGTATTTTATGCATCTGTTACGCTCAGTTATGCACATTTTGCTTCCATTTCTCAAATCCGTTATTTTAGATGGAAAAAAGTCCTGCATGCGGGTTTTTTTTTTTTTACTAGAAAAACAGATCTCAGGCAAAAATAGTTAAAACTGTTTTAAAATGTGCGTAACGTGCGTAATTCTGATTCTCAGAATCCATTTTTTCTGCTCTTCTGATGGATCCGAAGAATGGAAAATGAAACGGTGATGTGAACACAACTTTATTGCCAACCAATGAATATATTCAGAGTGTTAGTGGCACGTGTCCTGTGTGATAGTGATTCCTGTGTGTTAGTGGTGTGTGTGTGGAGTGTGTCTTATATGTGAGTGACATTTGTTCTGTGTGTTAGTGGCATGTGTCCTGGGTGTTAATAGCATGTGATGTATATGTCTTGTGTGACATGTGTCCTTTGTGTTAGTGGTGTGTGTCGCACGTGTTCTGTGTTTGAGTGGCATGTGTGGCGTGTGTCTTGTGTGTGAGTGGCATGTATATATGTACTGGTCAGCCAACGCAACCACACAGACAGGCGGCAGAGTAATGTCCTGTGTGTCCTGACACCTTTTTATCATCAGCGACAGAAACTTTTTTTTTAGCAGTTTGATCTTCTGTGGAATTGGACCACACAGGCTAGCTATCACCCCCATACACATCAGTTGTCCTTTCTTGGACCACTTTTGGTAGGTACCAACCACCACATACCAGGAACACCCCACAAGTCCTGCCGTTCAGAGATGCTCTGACCAGTTGTCTAGACATCACTAACATTGGCAGGTCTTGCAACATTGGCAGGTCCTACAGCATGGGCAAGAACCTATCCATCACACCATCAGGAGTCATCTGATGTGTGGTCAGCTGGGTTTTTCTATGCAGGTTTTTGTTGTGGATTTTACTCTATACATTGTAGAGGGTAAGTTCCCCAGGGGAGATCCGCAGCCTAAATGAGCATCCTGAGGATTTCAAGTCAGCACCATGGGTCTATTTACACTCATTGTTTTTCTGCAACTTGTGGGTAAGATTTGCCAAACTTTCATCCACTTTGCAGCTACTGTCAATGCTGTGAATTTTGCATCCACAATCACGCAACGAATACACCCCCTATGGTTGCTCCTATAGACAGCTGAGTAGAGGAACACCCCTCGTCCCCAGACCCTTGTGTCTATAGCAGGGATCTCAAACTCGTGGCCCTCCAGCTGTTACAGAACTACAATTCCCATCATGCCTGGACATTCTTCAGCTACCAGGGCATGCTGGGAGTTGTAGTTTTGCAACATCTGGAGGGCCACGAGTTTGAGATCCCTGGTCTATAGGCTTAGAGAACCTTCCACCACATATTTGTATCAGAGATCAGAAAATGGAGAGGCTGTCACCTGACAGCCATCCCCCTCCTGTGATCATCCTGAGAGATGTACCAGAGCTTGCTTTCCCAGCTTATTTATGTGTTGTCTCACAGGTTTAGTGGGCACATGTGGAACCCCAAAGGAGCCAATTATGGCCACTTCCAACATTTGGTCAGTATTTCTAAGTCAAAATCAGGACTGGGTCCATCACAAAGAAGAGATTCCATTACCCTTTTCTCTATTTATAGTCTACTCCAGGTGCCAATTTCTTAAGGGGGTCCTTCTGTCATCTAGACACCAGCATTATTAAGTAATATGGCACCCAGCTTCACCACCCCAGCTAGGAAACATGAATAAAGCCATTGACATTGGTCCTAAAAGGAGGAAACACAGGAATAATAGACATAGTGATGTATCGTGTGATATCAAAGCTAATTATGGCCCCCATCATTTTGGCAAGTTTTGCCACCTAGGTCTGTTGACTGCTTCCTTTACCCTTTTCCATGATGTTTGGGTCAGTTCAGTTCTTTTGGGTAGAGGAACCCTGCACTGGTTCTCCCTAACACCCAAGCAACCAGGGTGAGGTCCCCTTTCTCTAAGGGCCGATAGAAAAGATCAATATGGTCCCCCCCGACAAGTTTTGCCACCTAGAGCAGAAGGGTTGGTTGTTGACTTCCTGTTCCACTCCTTTTCCATGACCTTTGGGTCAGTTCAGCTCTTCTGGGTAGAGGAGCCCCCTGCACTGGTTCTCCCCCAACTACCAACCAGAGCTGGGTCCCCTTTCTCTATGGTCCCCATCAGTCTGCCAAGTTTTGCCCCCTAGAATAGAAGGGTTGATTGTTGGCTTCCTGTTCCACTCCTTTTCCATGACCTTTGGGTCAGTTCAGCTCTTCTGGGTAGAGGAGGCCTGCACTGCTTATCTCATCCCCCCACCATCCATGGCTGGGTCCCCTTTCTCTAAGGGCCCCACAGCAAAGATCAATATGGCCCCCCCATCATCCTGCCAAGTTTTACCACCTAGAAGAGAAGAGCTGGTTGTTGGCTTCCCGTTCCACTCCTTTTACATAATGTTTGGATGAGTTCAGTTCTTCTGGGTTTAGAAGCTCTGCACTGGTCCTCTCCTCCCCCTACCAACCAGGGTTGGGTCCCATTTCTCTAAGGGCTAATAGCAGTTGCGTAGTTTATCTTTGTATGGTGGCAGTAAAGCAGAATGTAGAAAAAACAAATTCTAGAGGATGCCCCCCATGTCTCTCATTGTCACATTGGGCAATGGGTAGGAAATTGACCCCTCACCCATTTCCCATGCTTTTGCTAGAGACTAGAGGGAGATAAGGACTCCTGATGAACATAATTCTCCTTTTTGTATAATGACTCTGAAAACAGAGACTGGAGTCAGAACAAGGAGCATGCCCATCCCTGATCAAGGCAAGGGATGAACCCATCATAAAACGAGAAGGAAATTGAGTAAAGCCGGATATGGGAGGACAATAAATCTATAAAAGATGGCGTACAGTCATATCAAATAGAAAAACTATACAAATAAGGTTGTCAACTATTGACCCCCAATTCTTTGTTACAGAATGATGGGATTCATAATAATTAAGGTGTATTAGGGAACACCGATGCATGCGATTCTCTGTAGGTTGTCTCGGCAGCTCAATATTATATCCAAGTTGTGGTCAATAGCCACCAGTGGGTCCACCTGACCACTAAAAAATGGCTTTCCTAGTGCCGACGCTAACTAGTTCTATGGATCACCAAGGGATAGACCCTCTCCAGCTGGAAATTGGCGATATATCACTAGGGTATCCCACTGATATTTATATGTGCCCCCAATGTCTGTGGTGAGCCAACCTCTCAGAGAACAAGCCACAGACTATGTCTTATCAGATATCTAAGTTTGTTTTCATCAGGTGACTACTGGGACATGTGCCCAGGCGTGCCAACAAGCCACTTCATCTTGGCCATGGTACTTAGATAAAGGGCTAAGGCAAAGAAACCTTTGCCCCGGGTGGAGGAGATTACATATACAAATGTAGGAGGGCTGAATTTGTAGTTTCTCTCTTTGAGCTATGAAAATCTGATTGTGGAGAAGTTTTACCTACGGGGAACCCAGGATGTGGACCTACAATGAGCACTTCAAAGACAAACTCAGCTATGCTACATCTTCTTGTCTTGACCATAAAAGTCCCTTTCATATTCCTGTGATGTAGAGAGACATCAATATAGCTAGAACCCCCACCACCATAGAGATAGAAGTCCATCAAGTCTTACCTGGAGAGTCCTCACCGATGAGAAGTCCTGGAGTAAGTAACACACAAGGTCTATAGACACTGGAAGGTGTGTCCACGAAGACTGATTACTAGCTGTTAGGGATTGGATGGACGATGGTGGTTACAGTGAAGCAAACAAGTTCTACAGACTCATTCCTCATTCCTCTAGGTGAAGACAAGACGTCAACAGGTAGGAGAGCTTAAGCTTGTAAGAATTATAGATCTGAGATTATTTCATAGGTGGTTTCCAGTGTAAATGGTTTATAATCTGAACCCTGATGGTCTCACCATGGTTCTTCTCCAGTAATTTACAGACAATTGGGAACCCTGGATCCAACCTTGTATGTATGGTTGAAGGGCTTTAGAGGTGCTATTGTCTATATAGCCTGCAACCATGGAAGTTAGAAAATCCAGCCATTTTGGGAAAAGCAAAAAATAATTACAGTAATCCAAAAGCTTGTCAAACAGGCACCTTGCTGGTGTTGGGTGTGACCTATTATTGGAAGCTTGTATCTTTCCTTTTCACTTTTTATGTTAGAGGTTGCACAGAAAGCAGGATGTGAATGAGAGGAGAGTAAGAAATAACCTATAGAATACCAGTGTTGATTTAATAACTCAAAGGCTTTAAAATAATAACAATAACATGTTCCGGGTTAGAAAAACTTGGCTGCTTTCTTGCAAAAAACAGTGCCACACCTGTTCGCAGGTTGTATGTGGTTTTGCAGCTCAGCCCTATTCACTTCAGTGGAGTCAAACTGCATTAGGAGACCCAACCCATGGACAGGAGTGGTGCTGTTTCCAGAAGAAAGAAGCCATGATTTTTGTAACATAGTAACATAGTTTATAAGGCTGAAAGAAGACATCTATCCATCCAGTTCTCCCTGTTTTCCTACAAGTTGATCAAGAGGAAGGCAAAAAAACCCCTGTGAGGTAGAAGCCAATTTTCCCCACTTTAGGGGGGAATCTTAAGCAACGATTTGTAATAGTTTTTTTTTTATTCTGATATTAAAAGGCAGATTTAGAGATACAAATAATATTTAAGACTCATGCAAATGACCGTATTTATTTTGCGGTTCGCAAAAACGGATCAGCAAAAGATACGGATGACATTCATGTGCACTCCGTATTTTGCATAACAGATCAGCTGACCCCTAATAGAACAGTCCTATCCTTGTCTGTAATGCAGACAATAATAGGACATGTTCTATTTTTTGTGGAACCGGAAATACGGACATATGGAAACGGAATGCATACAGAGTAACTTCCGTTTTTTTTGCAGACCCATTGAAACGAATGGTTCCGCATATGGTCCGCAAAAAAAAATCGGAATGGACACAGAAAGAAAATACGTTCCTGTGCATGAACCGTAAATCAGAAACCAAAGTTAAAGGGCATCTGTCAGCAGATTTGTACCTATGACACTGGCTGACCTGTTACATGTGCACTTGGCAGCTGAAGGCATCTGTGTTGGTCCCAAGTTCATATGTGCCAACATTGCTGAGAAAAATGATGTTTTAATATATGCAAATGAGTCTCTAGGAGCAACGGGGGAGTTGTCGTTACACTTCGAGGCTTTGCTCTTTATGCAACTACCGTGCCCTCTGCACTTTGATAGACAGAGCTAGGCAGTGAACACTTCATCACTCCTGGCCCTGACTTCTCTCAGTCCAAAGTGCAGAGGACATGGCAGTTGTAGAGAGAGCAGAGCCTCTAGGTGTAATGGTAACGCCCCCATTGCTCCTTGAGGCTCATTTGCATATATTGACATAATTTTTCTCAGCAATGCGGACACATATGAACATGAGACCAACACAGATACCTTCAGCTGCCGAGCGCACATGTAACAGGGCAGCCAGTGTCCTAGGTACAAATCTGTTGACAGATGCCCTTTAAAAGAACGTGTGGGGTCCACTAGGTAAAACTGGGTACTGGAACATTGTATTTTTCATAGTGGCCACAAGAGGTCACTGCAACAGCCTTAAATGGTAGGGAAAAGCATCTCCATTTACATCTTGCTGCAAAACAGCCTATTCTCACTGGAATACCATTAGTAGATGGAGAGATATTGACCAGAAGACAGATCTCTTGAACACACCTAGATAAGCAGATTTTGAGCAAACGAAAAAGCATGGTACAAACTGAGCACATAAAGCTGATAATAGATGTGCCAAAAGTTCTTAGTGGTAGTACGAGGGTGTAGCGCTCGCCTACTGGCAATCTTTCTGAAGAAACATGGAAGTGCTTGGAGAACAGAGAGGGGAATTCAGCATTCATTAAAAATTGACCTTTATTAAGCGTAGTTAAAGCCAGTTCAAAAATACAACTGCGCGTTTCGGATGAAGAGATTATTATCCTTGCTCATGACGAATGCTGCATATACTAAAACAAACACATATGACTATACCTAACTGATAGAATCATTTTGGCAGGTCACTTGATACATACAATAATTAAAGATGATGAAACCCTATTGAAATGCATCGTGTTCTGCAGCGTGGAATTAAAAGAATGTGAATAAGTCAATTCATGAAAGTATAATTAGTATAGTAAAATAATAAGGAGCGCAAGCGCCCGATCAGAACGTCCAAAAGCATTACCTAGCTTCGCAACTTCTTTTTGTGGTCACCTCCTGTAATTGGAGGATTGACTCGCCTCAGGCCCTGAACTGCAAATGATGAGGTATCCCCCTTATAGGCTACAGCAGGGATGCCCAACCTGTGGCCCTCCAGCCCTTCCAAAACTACAATTCCCAGCATGCTTTGACAGCCTACAGCTATTAGGGCATGCTGGGAGCTGGAGGGCAGAAGGTTGAGCATCCCTGTGATACAGCAAAGTGTAGTCGAGGCAGCTGACATGTTCCTGTCCTGGTAATGCGGTATGTCCGATAAATGTTTTCTAATATCATTGGCGGTGCATCCTGCAGGAGACATGATTTGTAAATAAATCGGACAAAAACGCATTTTTTGCGTTACAGTTTCAATATTAAGACTAGAGATGAGCGAATGTGCTTGTAACGAGCACTGTACCGCTCGGCTCCCCTGCGCTCGCATGGGTGCAGGCAGCCGCTTCCGTCGGGTGAGGAGGGCGAAAGCAGCTGCCTGCGCCCATGCGAGCCAAGCGGTACAGTGCTCGTTACGAGCACGTTCGCTCATCTCTAATTAAGATAGATCAAAAACTCGGCTGTTAGCTTAAAGGGGTTGTAAGTTGCATTAATCATGTAGAGAAAGTTAATACAAGGCACTTACTAATGTATTGTGATTGTCCATATTGCTTCCTTTGCTGTCTGGATTCATTTTTCTATCCCATTATACACTACTCGTTTCCATGGTTACAGACCACCCTGTAACCCATCAGTGGTGGTCGTGCTTGCACAATATAGGAAAAATATTAGGCTAGTACATAGGCTAGTACTTTTTCCTATATTGTGTGTGGTGAAGCTTTAGTGTACGTGTATGTGATATTTTCATGCTAGCACACAGCTCCTGGACTCAGCTCTGCCCTCAGCCTACTGTCTAGCCCTGTCAGTCAATGGAAGGGGGGCGTGTGCAGAGCACAGGGGGTGTTACACAGCAGTGCTCAAAATATTCAGCCCCGCCTCTGAGTGCTTGAATTGCTCATTTGCATATGAATAAAACCGCTGAGATCTCTGCAGCTATTTATCATACAGACAAATAAAAGGTATAGTTTTAATCAGCATGATGAGCTCCACCAGGCAGTATGTCTGGTTTAACAGGGTTGATCCTGGTGACAGAGCCTCTTTAAACTATTTGCCGATTTGCATCAATAACCTTAAAAAAAAAAATTATATATAGATATATATATATATATATATATATATATCTAATAATATTTATAATATTAATAAATATAAAAAATATATATATATTGCTCCTATCTTCTATACATGACCATGTCCATGCAGCTCTCTCTTATTTCCTGTCATGTTTTGTCATGGGCAGGGTAGTGATAGGGGCGTAACTATGTAACTAGCTGGATGGGAGGAGCTATAAACTAGCTGAGTGTTGTTAGGGGCGAAGCTGGAGCTGTGGCAGAGGAAGAAGAGGTGCAGCATGGGTTTGGTTGGATAAAGAAACAGGAAGTGCTACATACAGGATGGAAACAAACCAGAGGGATTGGTTTCCATGGTGAAAATGCATCAGGAGGGAACGCAGCATTAGTCAAAACAATCCTATTCAAAAACACACTGTTCTACAAAACATAGGTCCCATAGAAGATCTATTTTTACCAAATCATCCTGTGGTCGGGTTAGTGGATTTGGACACCTGCTGCTACTAAGCTTTAGGGCTCATGCACACGAAGGTTTTTTTTTTCTGTGTCCATTATGTTTTTTGTGGCCCATGTGTGAAACCATTCACTTCAGGGCCACAAAAAATGCAAATGACTCAGAGTCCGAATGTCTTCATGTCCATTCTGCAAAAACAGAACATGCCCTATTATTGTCCACATCATGGACAAAGATAGGAGTGTTCTATTAGGGGGCCAGCCATTCCATTCCGCAAAAGAGCCAACGGTCGTGTCTATGAGCCCTGACTGCTGTAGAACAGGTAGTTTTTCTCTGTTTAAAATCATAATTCCAGAAAACCCCTTTAAGGTCAAAAATGACTGTCCTTAAAGGGTTAAAGCACCACTCCACTGCTGTAACTGCATTTACATACTTTAATCTGCCTTGGATTGATGAGCAGAAGGTGCATTTATAATTCTTGTAGATATTCCCTCTTAGTTTATCCTGCAGCCTCTGGGTCTAAGGACCACATGGGTTCCTGTGCGGGTGACCACCCTCTGAACACATGTAATCAGTGTACAGAAGTAGTCACGGGAAGTTCTATGTGCTGTAGAAGAGACGGCAACAGACAACAATCATCTAGTTTTGGGATAAAAACAAACATGACATGAGGGAAAATAAAAGACGGTTATATCCAAAAACATTTGTAATAAGAACAAACAAAAACACACCCCACCCCTTAAAGGGGATGTCCGAGTTTAGAGTAAAAGAAAGTCTAATTTTATTCCAGAAACAAAGCTATTCTTATGAACTGCAATACCGGACACAGCCATGGACAAGGGTGGCGCTGTTTCAGGGGGGAAAAAAAGAGCAGAGCCTTTTTTTAATCTCATATAGATTTTATTCAAAATGGATGCTGCTGTCAGTGAACCATTTATCAAAGACAAAAATAAACTTTTTCTACAGTTTATTAACAATATTAAATAAAAGGCTAAAACGTAAACAATATTTTCACAGATTTCTGTGCTCGTAATAAAAGTGTCCCCTGGAGGAGAGATCTAAAGCTAGACTGCTCCATCTACGTGCGCCGGCAAATTGTCTGATGGCCACCAGTCCTTCCACGCCCCCTACAGGAGAAAACGTATATTTCTGTAAGTCAGTGATTGGCACCTCCTAAAATGATGCCGACTTTTAAGTAGAAAAATGAATAGTGAAAAATAATTGGTTTTGCTATATAAAGAGTTCACAAAGAGAAGTCTCCAGGTTACAAGTTCAGTCTGTATTTAAAAAAAAAAAAAGTCCTGAGCAAGAGGAACATTTTATAAAAATTTATACAAAAATTCCATGTGCAAGAGTCTGCAATAAAAGGCAAGGTCAAGAATTCATCATAAAGTTGCAGCTGACTGGATACGTTCCGCTGCGTTGGCGGCAAATACGCCTTCCAGAGGAGCCCGTTTTTTATGGATACTGCGTCCTGTGGCAATAAGGTCGGCGTAACCTCGCTGGTGAGAGAAAGCGTATGCCGATCGTCTGCCAGCTGTGCCACGTCTGATTGTGCTGATCCGCGGCCTCCACTGAGCTTCCTCGGTTTTTAGTTTTTTACGATTCTTCTGAATCTAGAAAAAAAAAAAAGAAAAATTTGATCTTTTTTGTAATATTCATTCGATTTGTAATTATCCCATGAATGTCATAGATTAACTTATATACCTTGGGAACTTACAGCAAGCAAAGAAAAATAAACAGGTCACTTCTCCAAGAAAATCAACATACTCCTCTCCTGCTGCTGTCATCACTCCCAATAACTGGTGGGCCAAGTGTGTTCCTAGTCCATCCACTTCATGAAATGTCCTACTAGCTTAATTTTAATGGACAGGTTGTTATATTGTGCTGCCCTGTGGTATTTTGCTCTGCCGGGGCAGCATATTGTGCTGCCCTGTGGTATTTGGCTCTGCCGGGGCAGCATATTGTGCTGCCCTGTGGTATCTGGCTCTGCCGGGGCAGCATATTGTGCTGCCCTGTGGTATTTGGCTCTGCCGGGGCAGCATATTGCGCTGCCCTGTGGTATTTGGCTCTGCCGGGGCAGCATATTGCGCTGCCCTGTGGTATTTGGCTCTGCCGGGGCAGCATATTGCGCTGCCCTGTGGTATTTGGCTCTGCCGACAGCATATTGTGCTGCCCTGTGGTATTTGGCTCTGCCGACAGCATATTGTGCTGCCCTGTGGTATTTGGCTCTGCCAGGGCAGCATATTGTGCTGCCCTGTGGTATTTGGCTCTGCTGGGGCAACATACTGTGCTGCACTTTCGTACTTTGTTCTGCCGCAGAACCAAATACCAAAGTGTAGCACAATATACTGTCCCCTTTATGGCACGAGTCAGCAAACTTTGGCACGCCTGCTGTATACTACAACTCCCAGCATGCACATTTGCTTTACTGTTCTTGTAACTCTGATAAAGGTGAATCAAGCTTTCTGGAAGTTGTAGTTTCAGATCAGCTTGAGAGCTGAAGATGGCTGATCCCTGCTCTATGGTATTGCTGGCCCTGCCTACATGTGCTAGCCCCACCTACCCAAATTGACCCCACCTTCTGTCAATCTGGGCCTACCTACAACATGGGGCCTCTTAGTTCTTTTTCCACAGCCATTTTAAAATTCCCAGTCCGCTCTGGGTCACTCTATGTAGCAAAGTCAACATAGTCATGATCTCAATGGATACAGAGCATTCTACCCCATCCATATAATTTCACTCCTTGAAACTCATATAGTCCAGTCTTGACTTCACTCCTTTGACTACATACAGCCCTGTCCTCATCATGGCCAGGTCACTACTACGCACAAAATGAAAACTGTCTGTTTCTTCTGCGGACATTATTCTCATTGTTTTAATGACTACAGAGTGCTCTATTTCCATCTACGTTGCCCCTGCAGCCCTGTACTTACTAATGTAATCAAGACAGGTCACTGGCTCCTGTAAGATCAGCACATTCCCCTTCTGCTGTTGTCATCATTTCTATGATCTACTGCAATCCTATCCTTATTACCATAATTATATGAATGTACAAGTCACTGCCTCCAGTAAAATCAGGACACTCCTACCCCGCCGTTTCATCATTCACATTACATATCGTAATATAAAATATCCCATTCCAAGGGCTCCTAGAAAAAGGCACAATACTTACTTTATCGCTTTCTGATGGCCATAGGATCTTGCTCAAGAACCTTAATGCAACAACAGGAAGCAGGCATACTGCCACAGTGAGGATGATGGTTAGCCACAGATATGGCTGCCTGAGAGCATTCGGCGCTGCTCCTGTAATGCAAGAACAAGTGTCAATGGACACACAGCAAAATAATACAGTACCGTCTGCCAGAACTTCAGGAGAAACCAGAATGTAGGTCAATAATTTAATAAAATGTCATCTGTGTTACACCGGGACATCAGTGGGAGGCAGGGCACATGACTCCTATGGGGCAGAGTACCTGCAGCCACCACTAGAGGGAGCTCACAAAATACAGATTTATACCAGATATATAAATTCATATGTAGTGAGCTCCCCCTAGTGGTGGCTGCAGACAGCCAGAATTATGGAATCTGTCAAGTCAAAAACAGGAGGCACTATGGAAACAATGTGGAAAATTACACCTTTCACAAAAACCCAGGCGGTGGGACCACCTATCACATATTTCTGACCTACTTTCCTACTGTATGTGAGCACAGAGCCCTAGACATGATCTCCATATTGCACATAGTAACATATGGTATATTATACAATATGAGGATTCACCTGTGAATATAAATTTGGATGGGAAGAGAACGTGGATTCCGGCACTGTGCAAATCAAACATTATTCCAAAGTAGATGGCGATGCTTCCAAACACGGAGAAGGCGTTCACAAAGGTCCAGTAGGAAGTGTCCAGACCAATCTGTAATACAGAACATTACTTATAGTAACACATTTTACACAAACATCCCCAAATGTTCGACCTTGTACGAGCTCAATTTGCTGAGATTGTCTCTAAACATTTAGGAGATTAGCATTTCCTTGCACAGACTCTTCCTATAGAGAGTAACTGCTCATAAACACTCGTTATAGCCAAGTTCTTATCTACCTGATAAGAATATGGTTTGAATGAGCATTTATGAACAGTCAGGAGTCCAGAGGTAAGGGCTATACATAGATGTCCGAAGAGCAACATGACAGTACGAAGGTATTCTGCAGCTAGGCTAAAATGTAAACCAGCAGGACAAAAACTGCTGAAGATTTTTAATAAAAGACCAGTTGAAATTTTATTTTGCCTAAAATGAGCAAAACACAATCATAATTGCATTTTGTCCCAGAAGGTGTTTATAGCCTTTTAAACTTCTGCAAATCTTTAATGGTGCCCCCACCTACTGAGTGCCATTTCTAATACTGATGACCTTTGGCCACCGCCTCAGATACCAAGGCCCTGACATGACTGCTACCTCTGCACCACCTATCCCCTGCATTTTCTCAATAGACCTGCCTAAGTTATAGCACCCAATTTCTATAGTCCACAGCACCATTTCTCTGTAGCGCCGCACACATACAGCACTTGTATAAAAATTCTGGGGCATTCTGTATACAGCAGTTTATGGCATCTACGAACAATCGCCCCCTAGTGGTGGCAATAGGCAGTTAAGATTTTTACTTGTAAGCAACCATTGTATGTCCATATATATTACTTTAGTTGCACGGCCTTTGTACGGTAAGGGTTAAAAATCCAATATTTGTGAGATGTCAAGGTTCAGACATGGGAATTGGAGGAACGTACAGTCAATGCTGGCAGCAGCGGTATCTGTTATCTCCTTCTGGTACAGCAGGGTATCCTGGTAGAACCTCCTCTGAGTTTGTATAAAGCTGGGGTCACTAAGCAGATTCACTCTGGTGAGGGGCCTCCAAATTGATACAGTGCCCCTAGCTGCAGTCATAGTCTGGAGGATCAGCACAGGGAATGACTAGCTATTTAGCCTATGCCCCTTTCCCTGTCTGGTGGGAAAGGCAGCCCCAGGGGCAGATTGGCCAAAGACCCAACAGGGAAATTTCCCGGAAGTCCTCCTCTCTGCCGCTGACCAGGTACATAATGAGATCTCAGCTGTAATCAACGCTGTGAGAATCATGTCCCCATGTACCCAGCCAGTGACCGCACATGCCCTGCTGAATTCAACTGCTGTGGCCCACACCTCACCTCCTAAGCCCTCTGCTCCATAGACAACTGGAGGAGGACAACAGAAGATGACAACTATTGATGGCCATTACATAGGGCCAGCTTTTGGGACAGTATATTGTGCTACACTGTGTTATTTGGTTCTGCTGGGATGATATTTTGCCCCCAACACCTACTTATGCTGCCCCTCCTTCTGTTAAATTGGACCTGCCTACAAAATGGGGCCACTTTTAATTTTTTTTTTCCAGGGCCACTAAGTTCCCAGTCCCCCCTTTAATAACTCCTTGCCACAGGTCCATGTGAGTGATGTGATGCATGCATGCCTTTGTGTCATCATGTTAGCTGTAAAGCAATCACTTGTGTGGATCTTCTAGGGGCTGATCTTCCCATGCACTATATTTGATGAGACATGGATAGATATTAAACACTTGAGAACCACAGTAACTTTGAGAATAGGACACTTGCCACCAACAAGTGTACTTTTCAGCTTGAGGACCTGCATAACTAGAACATGTGACCAAAAGGTCTTGTGCACCTAACAGCATATTAATCAACAATAACGCAATCCGCCACTAAGTGGCAGCATTATCCTAGAAACAAAAGCTCAGTATAAGCAGTGCACATTTAACCATTTATAATCAAGAGGGCCACTGTACACCTTAACACTGGTTTGACATACCTGAAAATTGACAGTGATGATAAGAGCAGTAGCCGTCGTGACAGCAAATGACTGGTAATCTGAGGGCGCTTCACCATCCTGCCCCATGGTTAACAAAAAGGCTCCGTAGGGGATGAAGAAGATTATCAGGGAGGTCACGACACCATGGAAGAGGCTAAGGAAGAACTTCTTGTAGTTGAACAGCAGATCCTTTTGGCCGGGGATATACAAACGTGGGAAGCGCAGACTCAGCTTGTCGCTGACATCCTGGAATAAGACGAGAAGCTTTAAAACCAGAATACCACATGTCTAGCGTTGGAAGATAAGGGGTCACCAGACAACTATGGCGCCACTCATCTTGGTGATAAACTACACAACCAGATGAGTTGTAAACCAGTCCTGTCCAATCTGTGTTTCCCTCAATGACAGGTGTCAGCGGACTGTCAAGACTGAGGTCTATGGCTAGCTTATGTGGGGCGAGGGGTAGAGAGGTATGGGAGGAGGATGTAGACCATCTACTGAGATCCACTTTGGTTCTCGAAGGCACTAGTATAAACCATTGCGACTTACCTGATCCAGTAGGCCAACAAGGAGAACGGGGAGACTGGTGTACAGGACATTGTAAAGTGCGATGAACCAATCTTCATATACAGTCTGCAGGAACAGAGATGAATGGAGTCACATTTTATGTGTGTGATCAAAAGTGAAGAAGGGGTTAATAGATATTAGACATGACGGTTGTGGGTTACTATCCTTGCAAGTCTGTGGTGCTTTAGTGATTAACCATTTATTGAAATTATATTATAATTAATTAAAAATAGGCCCAGAATTCCTATAAAGGTTGGGCTGTGCGCCAAATCTCCTTCACATTATCCATAGTGCGACATGACATCCTGTATTCCTGCAGCTGCCACTAGAGGGGGCTCACTACATAGGGATTTATACAGTGCTTATGGAACGCAATAACAAATTCCTATCATATGCAGTGAGCTCCCCCTTCTGGCCGCAGAAAGAATTACAGCCTTTAACTGGATTTTTTTTCTGAATGTCATTAGGAAACCACCCGTGTCAGCATGCCCCTGCAGAGATTTATGGGTCCCTATTATTGCTCTAAAAGTCTATCAGCAGAATCTAAGAGTATATGGCATACTATAGGACATTATCACAAGCTACAGCCTAGAACATATCCATAGGGATTGCAGAAGTAGCAATTGCACCATAGCCCAAGGGAGGCCCAAAGACTCCGCTACGACATAAGACAAAAGTAATAGATATGGCACATGGCAAGTGGGACCCTGTAATTTTCTTACATCATCAACTGATGCTTCTGGTAGCAGCAGTGCAGATACTGGTGCAAGACTGATCAGGACAGCATGGGCCTGACTGAGATAATGCATACCTAGATTTGTCCAATATATGCCAGTGCATGCAGAAGAAGGCCACCAAAATACCAGTTTTTTCTTATTTTTTTTTTAAAGCAGATTTAGTTTAAAAAAAAAAAAAAGTTTAAAAGTTTAAAATTTTTTTTTAAAAAAATACAATAAACAGCTATTTAAAATTAGCTATGCATAATTAAAAAAAGATCCCTAAATATTTGGTATGCTAACATCGTATAACAATAATAATAACAAAAATAATGTTTTAAATCAGACAATAAAAAATCTTCGTGGCAATAATCTTTTTTTGCACTTTAACCCAAGACTGTATTTCATGTTTTGGTATGCTCAAATGTACAAGTACAACTCTTCATATAAAAAATAAGGCCTAATGTATCAGCATGTACAGAAGAAAAAAAAATCTAAATATAATCTCTAAATAAATATAACATTATATATAAATAAATACTATCTGATTGCAAAAATACAAAAATGTCTGGCTTTAAAAGAATTATGGAGTCATTTATCAAACTGGTGTAAAGTAGAACTGGTTTAGTTGCCTATAGCAACCAACCAGATTCCACCTTTCCTTTTTCACAGCTCCTTTTGAAAATGAAAGGTGGAATCTGATTCGTTGCTAGGGTAAACTAAGCCAGTTCTACTTTACACCAGTGTAAACGTGTACATTGGTTGTCAGATGGCTACATGCACACGACCGTATGTGTTTTGCGGTCCGCAAATTGCGGATCCGCAAAAAAAAAAAAAAACGGATGACATCCGTATGGCATCCGTGTTTCCGTTTTTTTTTGCGGATCCATTGTAACAATGCCTATCCTTGTCTGCAAAACGGACCAGAATAGGACATGTTCTATTTTTTTTGCGGGGCTACGGAACGGACATACTGATGCGGATAGCACACGGTGTGCTGTCCGCATTTTTTGCTGACCCATTGAAATGAATGGGTCCGCATCCTATCCGCAAAAAAAACGGAACGGACGCGGAAACAAAATACGTTCGTGTGCATGAGGCCTAATACTGGCGCAGTCTCTTTTCAACAATTACTGCTCTATCTCAAAAAAACGGCGCCACTCCTTTCCACAGGTTGTGTGTGGCATTGCAGCTCAGCACGATTTATTTGAATGGAACTGAGCTGTAATATCAGAAACAAACCAGCAACCATATTTTACTAATCCTGGACAACGAATATAGAATATAAAAAATTGGAGAAAACAATAACTTACTTGAGCGGAAAATCCATTGAAGAAGGAGTACCAGAAATGAACCAATGTAAACGCAAAATTTTTGTAGAAGAAAAAGCTTAGGAACTTGCACATGCGGATGTACGACCAGCGGCCGTGGACCAAAATGAGTCTCTGGAGGTATCTGAACTGAGCGAAGGAGTAGTCACTGGACATCACGGCCTGCATTCCCTCCTGTCCGCTGATACCAACTCCTATATGGGCAGCTGTGAGACACAAACGGCAGATATGGGTTGTAATGGCTTACTATGTACAGGTCAGGACACAGTCATCTACATAGTGTATCCTGACTAGCTTCACAAGGAACCATTGTAATCTCAAGCCAAAGCTGGTCGAACATTCAGTCGCTGCCTGTTATTACAATAGAAAGTTATTCAAAAAGATCTAGCATGACCTCCCCCTCTCCTATGAATGACAACAAATTGTTGGCATAGTCTACTGGTGCCTACTTTCATTAGAACACTGCAAATCCTTAAAAAAAAAAAAAAAAAAAAAAAAAGGCTGTTGCAAATTCTGTTGCCTGCAGCCACCACTAGGGGGAGCCGAATACCTTGTGGGGGGCACAAATGGGAATTATTACTGCCTGAAGGGCATGGAGTGTAGCATCAACATGGGCCACAAAGAGGGTAGCATCAGTGTGGGCCACAGGGAGAATTTTTACTATGTAGGGGTAAAAAGGGAGTAACCATCACTTTGTGGGGGCACAATTGGAGAATTATTACTGTATACAGGTACTAGTGGTGTAGGACAGAAAGCGGGGCATTGGGGGAGGGTAGCAGAATCATGGGTAGCTTGTGTGCACAGATGAGCCCTGGAAACAATATTCAAAAGTCATCATATAGATACTGTCTGTGGTCTCCAGTATAAAAATAAAATTTTCTTATGGGGGGACCAAATGTATGCCTTGGGGCTTGTACCTTTGATTTTTCTAATACCTTAGCCATGCCCCTTCCTGTTTTAGACCACGCCCCTTCCTCTCGATCATTAGTGATTCTGATTATTGTACACATCTTACTTTTAATCATGTTGACATCATTTGCACCGTCTCCAATAGCCAAGGTGATGGCCTTCTTGTACTTTTTCACCAGATCAACCACCATGGCTTTTTGCTTTGGAGTCACCCGACAGCAGATGACAGAATTGCACTGGCAGGCCAGGTCCACAAAGTTCTTCTGTCTCTGCTCCTTCAAGGCGTAGCTCTTCTGTTTCTCTTCTAAATCCTTTTGCTTCTCCTCTGCGGTTCTGGGAAATTTCAGCTTCAGGCGTTTCTTCCTCTTTTTCTTCTTTTCCAGAAGAATTTCATTCTGATCAGGAAAAAGTTATATATTTCATTGTTAGGTCAACCTCTGGTAACATCTAGGTATGAAATCACTAATCATGTGGACTTTTTTTGAAAACTTGGTTTGTGGACCTTCAGTTACCATCATATCTTACAGTTCAAGGACCAACACGGATTCATCTCGGATTTTTCTGATTGTTTCTGAAATCCATCAGCATAGTGTTGACAGACCCACACAGATCAGATTAGCCAAACTCCTATCTGTAGCTATGGTCTCAAATTCTATAGTATTGGATTCTTTAAGTACAGTGACTACCATTTCCAGCTCACCTTGTCCTGGACAAAAACTAGTCACTGACTTAAGTCCCTCCCCCGCGGTTCTTCTCAACCTCCATAGGCAGGTGTGGGGCTACTGGGGTATATACTTTGGGTGTTGGGTGAAAGAGATGGGCACCAACAAGTCATTTTCCCTTGTGAAGGCTAATTAGATACATGGCTAGGGCCTCAAAGTTAACATATTCCAAGTGAAGGAAAATATACATATGATTTTGTCCATAGGGTTTTATGGTGACCTAAGTTTTTTTTAGCAGAAGCTCTCAGACTTCTCCCCATTGAGGACAAAGACATATGAAGTGTAGAGAAATAGTTATAAACTGTGCTCCAATCAAAGGTTTATGTGTCATAATATCTAGCTATAGGGCCCATGAAGGCTGAAACCAACCAAGTGGTCTGTATACCTTGGTTTAAAGGGTGTTAGGACCTGTGTAGGGATCCCTTACCAAAAAAACTCTACGAACAAGAGCGAGGAGCATTTACAGGAATAACTTTAGGCTCTTGGGCCCCAATGCAAAATCTGTCGAAGGGCTCCCCACATACAATGGTCCATTTATAGCGCTGGTATATTCATATGAGGACGATAATCTGAGAAGAACACGTGGCCCAGGAGGGTTGAGGTGTGGTGGCTTTAACCGGATGGGAGCCCATAGGAACATTTGCAGTAGAACTCTATGTATGCCCTTAACTCTTTAGAGACAAATTAACTGGGTCACCTACCAGCCAAGAACCAGTTAATATTAGAGAACATTTTTCATCTCCTTGGAAGAAGGGTTCTGGGTCATTGGCACCTGGCCTTGGGTTGCCTCCACTCCGGTTCTTCTGATTTTCCATCCTCGTCTGCAGCAGAGCACTGGGGAAAGAAAGTCAAAACAAAGTTATAGGCTGTAAAATATCGAGAAGTGGACAGGAGGCCGTACAACCTCACATATAATACATGGATGCGGGTACGAAGTTTCATTGGCTTCTTTTTTCTAATTTCATAATTCACGGCCTGATTTATAGGAATAGAATAAATTAGCTGACCAGCTGTTGGAGGGGGCCTTGGTGGAACATTGTGGCCTCTTTCTAGGTAAGTGATGCCTGGTCCATCAATCACATGGCCTTTTCAAGTGAATGGGACTGAGTAGCAATACCAAAAACCACCACTATAGAATGTACAAGTGGTGCTTGGTAGAGTATTCATGTAGTACTCCCACAAAAATTTTTAATCTCTGACCTGTTAGAAAGGTCCATGACGTAACTTTTAGTGAGGGTAATCTTCTCTCCAGTGACTCTATTTGTGAGTTATCTCCTCCCTTCAGCTGTGTCATGTGACCAGCACCCTGCCTCTCCAACTGACACGACACAGCACAGGAAGTCAGTTACTTCTCTAGTCATTCCTATCAGACTGACATTGAGGTTCCCATAGGAATACAAAGAGAATCTGACTTTCTGTCCACACATATGATGCTGTGTTACTTGGAGAGTCAGAGTGTTGGTCACAGCTGAGGATCAGGAGGGAGGTTATAGCTCAAAAATACAGTCACTGGTAAGAAGTTTAAATCAGGTACATTTCCAATGGGCCAGAGAATAAAAATCTCTGTGGGAGTGTTTCTTTGAGAGAGATGTGGTCTCTGCGAACAGGTTACAGGAGCCAGACCCCTACAGATCGGATTCTGATGACCTATCCCAGGGATAGGTCATCAATATTTAAGTTCCAGAGGACCCCTTTAACAACCTGATGGGAGCAATTAACACAAGTGTTTTTATTCACTGCTGATTTTCTGATCTTCGAGGATGGGGTGGGATTTCAAAATCCAGCAACGTTCATTTATATGGAGAAAAGGTAAATGGAACATAGTGGCCACTGTTTTGGACACAGTTGGCATTATTTTTGTGCCTTCAAAACAATGTAAATCAGCTAAAAGGTGACCGCTATGTGCGGTAATGTATTGTGGATTATGGAGACAAGTATTAAATAAATCAAGATAAAGTCATGCAGAATTATATATTTTTAACACTGTCGCTTACTTAATGTCCTCTCCGTAGTAAATCTTTGTCTCATCCGTTAAAAGCTCACAGGCGAAGCCAATGTTTTCTGCGGTTTCTGGAAAAAAACATTATGTGCATAGGTAAATTAAAGGGGAAAAAAGTGTGAGCAATTGTGAGCTGAATCAGAGATGGTTGTCCATGCAATACCACATTTGGCCTGTAGTGGCCGCTGCAGAGCAAATGAATCATTGGCCAATCTTCTCCTGACCAGTAGAAGTGTCTGAAGCCAGATCTGCTGCAATCAGTCTGATCAATAGGCCAGCTTCTATCAAAAACAGAGCTGTCTTGATGCAGATTGCTTGTTCAGAGTGACGGTAGTAGAAATCTTAGTATTGTCAACTTTTTAGCTCTGCTCCATTACTGTGATCATGGACTGCTGCCGAGTTGCAGTGTCTGTCAGAGTCTAATATAAATATATTGAATTTGGTCACATGGAATCTAATGTGATCTGACCAAATTCAATGTGATACTATTGTTAAACAGATAATCGTCCAGATATTTGAGTGCCCTTCATCTGTTCTGTTAGTATAATTCTATCGTCTTTGGCAGTAACAGGTGAACCGCAGAAGTGTGCACCTATCTACTGTTGCCTAGGGGGGTTAACCACTGATATATATATATATACACACACACACACAATCTATAAATATATATTTTCGGCATGAGAAATGAATGACTTGTAATTTACTTTCAGTTCCAGAAATGCTTCAGTTGTGAGATATTCTGTACAAAAATACGTATGTCCACCTACTGAGCTGGATAAGCATGGACGCACATGCTCAGTTTCATCCTTAAATTGGCAAGAGGCATATCGAACGTTAGAAGCTGTGACAGTTACAGGGAGATTCGCAGTAGCTCTGATAGGGAGAGAGCTGCAGTCAAAAGGACATGCCCCCTGAGTCATGATAAGGAGGGCACTGCAGCAGAAAGGACACACCCCTGAGCTGTGATAGGGAGTGAGCATGCTGCAGCAGAACGGACAGGCCCTCTGAAAGGACATGCCCCTGAGCTGCCAGCCTGAAAATTGAAGCAATAAATGGGGAGATCTTTGGAACCATGTGAGGTACAGGGCTGGATCTAGATTTATTAGGAAGAGATCATGTAGTGTATGATATTTAATGTTAATTTTTTAGATTGATCATGGCATAACCCCTTTAAAGTAGTTCTATCCCTTCCCCCATGCTTTTTACTGCGGCTCTGCTTGTTGAAATTACAGCTCTGTATACTGTGTGCACAATGTCAGTAGGAGGCCAGTAGAAGGAGAACCAAATGCACATATGTTGAGGGGAATGAGCGTCAATAAAGGAGGAGATGTTGAAAATCATAGACCTTGCGGAGTAAATCGTCATATTACGTCACTTACCTTTTTTATCTCCAGTGAGAACCCAAATCTTTATGTCTGCTTTGGCAAGTTTAGAGATTGTATATGGTACGCCGTCCTGCAACTTATCTTCGATGGCGGTGGCGCCCAGGAGCTGTGACAATGTGACAGGAGGTCAGCACATATTATAAGAGGACAATTAACAATACAGAAGGCGTGCGTTTCCTGGGTGAACCTACCACTAGGTTGGTCTCTATCTCTTCGTACACTTTATCCAGAGCCTCGTCCCGATTAGTCATGGACACGCTGGCCTCCTGGTACTTTTTATTCCATTTCTCAAACTCTTCATGGCTGATGTCCTTGTAGCAAAGACACAAGGTCCTAAGAGTCTCATTGGCAAATACCTGGAGGTAAGGACAGTATAGAAATGACATGGTCAGGGCACTGATTTAAATGGAAACTGTAATTCCTCCTTTGTCCTGCGGGGGAGCTGCAGGGGAATTAAACACTTCCTACTAGGTCCACCTCTAGATCACAACTGATCGCTGGGGATCAACCTCTGAATGTGAATGTCACAATTTCCTAAAAACAAGATGTGTTCTTTCTCACTTATCCCCTGGGCTCAACATATCCCGACATGAGTGGCGCGAGGTGACTGGCTTTGAAACACAACCATGATTTCATGATGCTGTGTTGGGAGTTAGTTATGATATAGGTGTCTTTGTGTGGCCACCAAATGGTTGCGTTGTGAACTGCAAGCCTTTCATGGATTTTGCTAGGATGTCATGATGACGTTTTAAAGTTTGTATTATGAAAAATATCCATAAAAAAGTCCATAATGAAATTAGTAGGGTGGACATCTCTGTAGATGATGGAGGGGGCTTCAGTAATGATATGGCATTTAATAAATGAGGCATTCCCTTTAAAGGGGTTGTTCCATGGAGACATTTATGCCCTTCCACAGGATAGGGGATAAGTGTCTGATTGCCAGGAATCAGTGCTGGGGCCACTGCCAATCATGGGAACAAGGGCCCCGCTTGAATAAGGCAGTGGTCACTCACATATGCACTGCCCTGGCCAGCGACTGCAGGTGCCCTCCTGAATTCAACTGTATCATCATCCTTAGCTGAATACTGTGGCGCAGGTGGCAGTATTTGTGCTGCACTGCGGTATTTGTCTCTGCTGGGGCGGTATAGGTGTTCGGCAGTATGGTATTGCTGGCTGTGCCTACTTACGTTGTCTCAGCTAAGGGCTCATGCACACGACCATTTGTATTTTGTGGTCCGCAAAAATACAGATGACATCAGTGTGCATTCCGTATTTTGCGCAACGGAACAGCTGACCCCTAATAGAACAGTCCTAACCTTGTCCATAATGCAGACAATAATAGGACATGTTCTATTTTTTTGAGGAAAGGAAATACGGACATACAGAAACGGAATGCACACGGAGTAACTTCATTTTTTATTTTTTTTCCTGCAGACTAGAGAATGAGCGAACGTGCTTCGTAATGAGCACTGTACCACTCGGCTCCCCTGCGCTCGCATGGGCGCAGGCAGCCGCTTCCGTCGGGTGAGGAGGATGGAAGCGGCTGCCTGCACCCATGCGTGCGCAGGGGAGCCGAGCGGTACAGTGCTCGTTACGAGCACGTTCGCTCATCTCTACTGCAGACCCATTGAACTGAATGGTTTCGCATATGGTCCGCAAAAAAAAAAACAAAAAACGGAATGGACACGGAAAGAAAATACATTCGTGTGCATGAGCCCTAAATATGTTGGCCCTGCCTACTTGTATTTATCCGCCTTCTGTCAATTTAGACCACCTACAACATGGAGCCACTTTTTGTTTTTTGTTTTTTGTTTTTCCAGGACCACATTCAGTTCCCAGTTCCACCCAGTGACTGATGGAGATAGACTACAAGCACTCTACTATTTCCAGCAATCCTGTAGACTTGAATGGGGTGGCAGCAAGCATATGTGACCACTGTCCCATTCAAACAGTGGCAATCTGGTCTTTTTCTGGTGCTCCAGTCATAAGTGCAATAAAAGTTTACTGTGACACTCTACAACTTTAGGACAAGGGTAGGGTGCCCTTTAGTTAAAGAAAAACTCCCGCAAAAATTTTTATTCTCTGACCTGTTAGAAAGGTGCATGATATAATCTGTAGTGAATGTAATCTTCTCATCAAAGACTGTAATTGTGAGTAATAACCTCTCTTCTTATTGTAGCTGGGTCATGTGACCAACTCCCTGACCTCCAACTGACCCAGGACAGGAAGCCAGTCACTGCTCTATTCATTCCTATGGGAGCCTCACTTTCAGTCTCATAGGAATACATAGAGAATTAGACTTCCTGTCCACACATACGTCTCTGTGTGAGTTGGTGGGTCTAATTCCTAGTCACATGACACAGATAAGAAACGTCAGGATTATAGAAGTAAAAAATACAGACACTGGTAAGAAAATGACATTCACTACAGATTACATCATGTACATTTCTAGCAGGACATGGAAATAAAATTTTTTGCGGGAATTCTTCTTTAATCTGATTGTCATGTGCAGGCACATCTTTTATCTCTATGTCTGGCAATATTATGTAATACCGACATGCAGAACTCACATCCAGAGCCTCCTGGGTGGCGTCCTTAATGGGTTATTTGGATGTAGACGCTCATAATATAACCGTGTCTGCCCCTTTACAGTACAGTCTGATTTTTCCACTTGGCTCCTGCACTGTAAGAGAGAAGAAAAGAAAAAGTGATCCACATTAATAGGGATTCATAATTATGAATAAAAGATAAAGAATAGCTGCAACCAGCAAAATCACTCATTGTAGCTCAGATTCATTCATTGAGGCCAGTGAGGCATAGAACATGAATTTTGGAAACCTTAGTATCTGGATATTTACATTAAACATCACTGTTATTTGTTTGAATGTGGCTGAGTTGCAATACCAGACGCAACCATGAATGAGAGTGGCGCTGCTTCCTTGCTGCCTTCTAATTTCATACAACCCCTTTAAAAGTAACTGTATATGATTTGGCTTGAGGGTGTAAGCGTGTTACTTTGTAGAAAGGAGCACCATAGATTATTGACAAATTGGTTTTGTATATAAGTTCAAACCGAGAATAAAATGAATGTCCATCCTTTTTATCTTAAAAAGATCAACAATTCTGCACAGATCTGTTTCTTAATATATCTTTATATAAGTTTGAGCTCTATTTTTCTGATACACAGCTCCAAATCCCCTGCATAGCCCTACAGCTAAATGATTCTATTCTGCCTGTGCAGCCACCACTAGGTGGAGCTCATGAGCTAACTGAATACTGTGTTAATATTTCAACAGTATGCAGGAAGCTCCCTCTGGTGGTTGCTAAAGGCATCCACCTTCATTTGAAATTAATCAGCACGTGTGTAAACTTACCTATAACAGACATGCGCTTTCGGTCACTGTTGAAATCCAGAATGCCAAGAACTTCATAGGTAACTTCCTTCTCCAGTTCACTGATGGTGATAGAACTCTGGGTTCTGGACAGAAACACAAAGCCGAAATTCCTGGCGGCAGTTACCAACGCCCCTTCATCCGGAGATGCCGCCTGGTAGATTATTTCACCACCTAGAACCAAAGATGGAAGAGCTGAGTGCAACTGGTAAAAAACGTCATTAGCCGTATCCGCCATAAACGGAGAGCTGAACGTACCGTCCGTCTTCTCCACCATTACTGTATGGCACAAGGCGAGAAGCTTGAAAAACAGGCGAACGTCGGGATCTTTTCCTGAGCGGATTTGGTCAATCAGATAATGGTCGCCAAACGTAAACTTTGGGTCTGCCAAAGGGTTCCAGCCAAAATCTACCTGCTGAAGGTCAGAGAGGGTTACCAATTCATTCACAAGCTATGGCAATGTGTAAATCATCTCCTATAAGGCCCCCCCGCAAGCCACCGTATCCGTTTTGCGATCTCCAAATCGCAGATCCACAAAGTACGGATGTAGTCCATGTGCATCCCGCACTCTTCACCGGTCCCATTGCAAAAAAGAACAAGAATAGGACATGTCCTATAATTTGCGGCATAGCCACACAGATGTGGACAGCGGACATAACATCAATGTGCTGTTCACATTTTTTGAGGCCCATGCGATCTACAAAAAAATAAAAATACGGATCGGATGCGGACCAAAAATACTTAAGGCCTAAACGTGTGAATATTTTTGTAAGGATTGATCCAATGTATGTAAATCAAAAGAATGAAACAGTTTGCAGTGTCCCACCGTTTTGGGTATACAGCATTTATGCAGGCTTACACGTTTCCATGGCTACGGACTACAAACAAACCCTGTGTGTAGTCTGATCCTGCACTCCTGTTACTAAACTCCCAATGAGCCCTCTTCTTGCTAATCTATAGACCAGGGGTGCCCAACCTGTGGCCCTCCAGCTGTTGCAAAACTACAACTCCCAGCATGCCCTAATAGCTGTAGCTCAACTCAAGCAAGCTGGGAGTTGTAGTTTTTCAACAGTCGGAGGGCCACAGGTTGGACATCTGGATCATCCCTGCTATAGACAGTTACAGAAAGCAGAAGGAAGATGGGAAGACATGACTGCAGGATCAGACGACGTGGAGTTTCTTTGTAGTCTGTAAACATGGAGACGCATTACTTTTTATACAAAACGTTTTTTTTAAGGTTTGACAAAAAAGTACATTGTCCTTGGCAAACAACTTATTAGTAGGACCTAAATCCTGGTTATTACCAGTTTTAGGTACGTGCTAAAATCCCTTTCAAACTCCCAAAAACTGCACTGAAGACCCACCCCTGCGCAGCAAACTGCAGAGCCAACGTTGGAGAAGTTAGTATTTTCCAATCTATGCCTTCGAGGGACTTTCATGATTTCAAACATATGGCTGCTTTCTTCTACAAACAGCACCACACCTGTCCGCAGGTTGTGCGCGTTATTGCAGTTCCACCCTATTCACTTTGATGGAACGGAGTTGCAATACCGAACTGAATCCACAGAAAAATGGTGCCCCACATATTTCTTATCCCAGACAAACCCTTTAATACAATCTACTGCTTCCTGTTATCAGCTATTTCAGGCTGGGGAGAGGCTGACTGCTATGGCTTTCAATAAAGGAACTTACAGGAAGTCCAGAGAAATCGTGGGGTTTTTTTCAGCAGACATTCGGGATGACTTACCTCACTATAAATAGACTTGTTTCCCGCTCCCTGTCTTTGTTCACCTAGAACCAAATAGACATGGTTAATTCTATAACGTAAGAGCAGATCCATGGTTATATTAAACATCATGCGGAAATGTCTGGTCTAACAGGAGGATCCTTTCTTCACATACCACTGTTCTCATTGAGTTTTTCCCTTAGTTACGGCTGTTTTAACCTCTACAATATGAGGATCTTCTCAAGATGGCTCCTCTGCCAGTTCTCTGAGGCCAAAAATGCCTTCCCTCACTTCCCATACACACTTGTTGCAGTTAGCAGCTCCCTGCCAGCCAATCAGATTGGATTACTGAAAGACACGCCTCCTCACTCTGAAGCCTAATGAAGGCATGCAGTGTGGAGGACCGCCCCTCTGTCTTCTTTTTACACTAAAAGGGAAGACAGACAAGCCATAGCAACGATCTTTTAAGAGAACAGTGAAAAGGGACAGCGGACATTAAAGGGGTTCTCCAGGAATTAAGAAAATGAAGATACGTAAATATTACTTCATTATAAATATATTCCCAAATACTTTTCATTAGTTATAATGTCTCGTTTTGTCTGGGGAGCAATTAGGAGAAACAAAATGGCCACTGTCCTATTAGTACACACAAAACCTGTCCTAATCACACAGGAGGACAAGTTATTTCACAACACAGAGGTAAAGAGCTGCCTCATCCTCCTCTCTGCGCTACTTGTCAGGGATTATGATCCTGAATACAGATGATAAGATCTTCAGCTGATTCTCTGTTGGAATTGAGTTCATGAGCAGATGTGGCTAATGAGCAGCTCTTGTATGCAGTCTCCATTACCACAGTCTGTCCTCTCTTTACATCATGTCTCCTCATGAACTCCATTCCTACAGAGATTCAGATGAAGATCTTATCAGCTGTACCCAGGATCAAAATTCCTGACAACCAGAGCAGAGAGGAAGATGAGGCAGCTCTGTTGTGAAGTAACTTGTCCTGCTGTATGATTAGGACAGGTTCTGTGTGTAGTAATCAGACGGCGGCCATTTTGTTTCTCCTAATCATTTCTCCTTAGACAAAACGATCCATTAAAACTAATGAAAGGTATTTGGGAATATATTTATAATATAGTAATGTTTACGTATTTTTCATTTTCTTAATTCCCGGAGAACCCCTTTAATGAAAGCTGTTATTATACGGCAATTACAGATCTTTTGGCAATCATCGACAGACCAACTCCGGTATACATGTCTAGCTCTATTAAACTAGCAAAACAAAAAAATATGACAGTTACACTTTAAATGGACTGTGCCGTCAAAAATATTCTACATTTTTCAAACCAGCACCTGGATCTGAATACTTTTGTATTTGCATGTAATTAAACTTAGCATAGCCACTGAGCTATTGAGCAAAATGTATCTGTATAGCGCCACCTGCAGTTTTTTTTCTTTTCTTCTTGTCCAACTCACTGATGTGGTTGCACATGCTCAGTTTAAAGAGGCTCTGTCACTAGGTTGTAACTCTGCATGAAAGGTATGATTTTAAAAGTTGTCACTAGGCCTTGTAACCTATGTATTTAAATACATAGGTTACAACCTAGTGACAGAGCCTCTTTAAATTCTTAACTGCCACCAGCCATATGTACTGTTAGACGCCCTGAGCTGCGATAGAGAAAGAGTTGCAGCAGAAAGGACATTCTCCTCCTCAAGCTGCCAGCCCGAAATAAATCTAGCAGAGCAATTGGAGGAATGACTGGTGAGATCTCTGGATCCATGTGAGGTGCAGGGCTGGTTCTAGCTTTGTTAGACTGATTGTCATGTGGTATAAGTGGCCATGATAGATCAGAAGAAGGACCTAAATGTACGTTCAATCCTAATTTGAAGAGAGTATGAGATGACAATTATACGTGGAGGTTCTAATATGGAGATTTTTACGCTTTTGCCAAAGTTGGGGCTGCAGTCGTTGTAGGGACGTACCGTAAGTTTCTTCATTGATCGTGCATTTCTTGAAGGTCATGATATTCTGGGTCAACGTCCCAGTTTTGTCAGAGAAGATATACTGGATTTGTCCCAGTTGCTCATTCAGGGTCGTCGTTCTGGCTTTGGCCGGGGTATCCTTATCACAATGGTACATCTGCAGATCCCAGTTTATAAAGTAGCTCTGGCCCAAACGAATCACTTCCACACTAGAAAAGTAAAAGACGTTAGAACATCAACTTCTAAGAAAAATCTGGCCAAATAATTTCATAAAGGGATTGCCAAGGTTTTTACTCCTGAGGATAAACCATCAATATCTGTTGGGGTCAGTCATCCCATATCCCCATGATGGGCTGTTCTGGGGTAGCTCTGGTGGCGGAAGTCGTGCTGGAGCTACACAGCGCCATCCATGGTGTAGTGGATAGAGGTGGTTACTACAGCCCTGCTCTCAGTGCTGTGAACCCTGCAGTTACCAGTTCTATCCACTACATAACGGACTAACCTGGGGGTGTGGGTGTCGGACTCCCATCAATTAGATATTAATGGTCTCTTGTAAGGACAGGCCATCGGTAGTAACATCACGGACAACCCAAAAATATTAAAAATGGAAAAGGTACGATTTTTTATTTTATTTTAAAGAAACATAAAGGGGTTATCCCAGACAAAAAAAAAAAAAAATGTACCGCATACGCCTGGGCCCCTCACTTACCTGGCTCCCTGCACCGCCGCTGCTGCTTCTCCCTGTGTGCGGATGAAAATATCCAGTGTCAGGGGGGGAGCAGCCAATGGCCTGCAGCAGAGGTGCAGGGACTCGGAGCTGCCTAGGGAGCCAGGTAAGTATATTCCCTGTGAGGGGCCCAGGCGTATGCGGTACATTTTTTTAGTCTTGGGGAACCCCTTTAGTCTTGGGGAACAAAATATTACTATATGACTTTTATAACGTGATTACTGGTGTTCCAAAAACTTTACTGTAAAGTCAAAAAGTCATTGGGATACACACAGGCCTACAGTTTGATGACACAGAGCACAACTGAAGCCTTTGCTGAAGGGGGTGCCTCAGAGATCCTGCCACTGACCACTGTGACCACTATTTTTAATGGCAGTATCATGTAGACATTGTATGATATGTAATATTTATTCGCAGTGTGGTTATGTGGTCGCTGTATGTTGGCATTGTGTCAGGACTGTACGTTGACATTTACACTGTGCAGCACTATGTATTGTGTTTGTAGTGTGTGGCGGCATTGTATAGTGGTGCTATTTAGGCAACTATGTGCAACTAATCTGGCCAACGTCTGGCAGAGTCATTTGGCCACCATATTGTACAGCACAGTTTGCTATTGCGCATGTACAGTAGTTACTGCCTCTGGTACCATCAAAGTCCAGAAAGCTGCCCTTTGAGGATGCTGTAAAGCCAGATTACCCCTTAATTACACGTATTATGTTGCAGGTCAGGACCTTAGGCAAGATCGTATGACTATTCAGTGGTCTCGAGACAAGGGCGGAGCTGGGACAACAGCAATTCATTTTCAGGAAATAAAAGGAGAGATTAGGACACGTAATAGGGGGAACAGAACAGGTGTTCAAATCCCGGGGCCTCATGTGAACAAAACGTGAACATTAAAAAAAAAACATAAAAAAACCAAGATCATCAAAAACAAGATGTATTAAATGTGCTTACCTTAAACGGATCCTGTTACCAGGAAATTCTCTGACAAAAAAGCCACAGGGAGAGATTTATCAAACTGGTGTAAATTATAACTGGCTCAGTTGCCCATAGCAACCAATCAGATTCCACCTTTCATTTTTCACAGCTCTTTTGGGAAACGAAAGGTGGAATCTGATTGGTTGCTATGGGCAACTAAGCCAGTTCTGCTTTACACCAGTTTGATAAATCTCTCCCACAATGCCTTGTAGGTCTAGCTCAGCTGAATGTAATGACACCTTGTTGTTTCATTCTGGGAAAAAAATAATCCATATAATCCATATGCAAATGAGCAGTTAGGAGCACTGAGGGCAGGCTCGAAAGACTCTGTGCACCCTTTCCCCTCTCCTTCTTGTTTGACTGGGTCAGATTCCTGCATAGTCATCTTGCCAGGTCCTGTCAATCAAGGAGATGGAGGGGCTGGCAGAGGAAGCAGAAGTGCAAGGGCCCACCCTGGATGCACTTAACTGCTCGTTTGATTATAGATTATTAGAACTTATTCTCCAGAATGAAGAATCGCAAATTGAAATGTATTAATACATTCAGTTGGGAGAGTCCTACAAGGCACTGTGCCTGGTTTATCAGTGAAATTCCAGGTGACAGGGTGTCTACAATAGGTTTAAAAGAGCGTCCCCATGCCCTGAATGATTGTAGCGGTTGATCACACATGTGCACTGCCAATCCATTCATCTCTATGGGACTGACGAACATAGCAGAGTACAATCCCATAGGGAATTAATGGAGCGGCAGTGCATCTGTTAGACCAGCCACTCCATTCTTTTCACGGTATGGGGCCCCTATTCTAATGGCCGGTGAAGGTCCAAGCAGTTGGGGCCCCACAGATATAATAGATATCCCCTTATCCTGAGGATAGGGTATACCTTCTAACCAGAATACCTCTATAAGACTTGATATCTCACCTCACATAAAGAGAAATGGGTACCATGGTATTCAGAACAATGATGTAACCCCAAAACGCCAGAAAGCCTCGATAAGACGGGGTGTAATCATTCCCATCATAAAGATACCACGACACATTAGCTTGACCCAGTTTTGCATCCCAGAACGTCTGTCCGATAGCAAGGCCGGCTGATGCCAGGATCAGGAGAATAAATATCTACGGGGAAAAAAAATTGTCAGATTAAGTAAGTGAGTTACAGCCTTGGACAGTTGTCTTAGAGTGTGTGACATGATTATGCATCTAATGATATCACCACTAGAGGGAGCTCAATGAACATGTATAACTTAGTTTTGAGTTAGCTCCCCCTACTGGTGCCTAATAAGATTTGGAGCTCCAACCCTGATAAAGACATGTCTTACATTAATCAGCACAGATAAGTAACAGAGAGACTACGCACTGGATGGAGCTGTGTAGTCTTGGTACTGGAGGAACAAGTTGACAGCTGATCAGTGGGGATATGGGGTGTTGGACCTCCACTGGTTTGATATTGAAGACTAATCTTCATCAAAGCTCATCAATATCAAAATTCTACACAATCCCTTTAAGAGCTCATGCACACAAAGGTTTTGTTTTTCCGTTCTTTTTGTGGCCTGTATGCGGAACCATTCACTTCAACGGGGGTCGTGAAAAAAAATAGAAATTACTCCATGTGAATTCTGTGCACGTATACAGGGACGGATTGGCCATAGATCTTACAGGGAAATTTCCCGGTGGGCCGATGGCCAAGGGGCCACCTGGGCCCTCCTCATAGCCGGCCAGTGGAAGTTTTTGGGGATGTGTTTTGTGCTGCTGGGGCAGCATTTTGTGATGGACTGTGCTCTTTGGCTCTGCTGGGGTATAATGTGCCACAATATGGTATTGCTGGCCCTGCCTATTTGTGTTGGCCCTGCCTTCCATCAACTTGGACCCGACTACAAAACGGGCCCACTTTTAGTATTTTTTCCAGGGCCACTTTAAGCTCCCAGTCCGCCCCTGCACGTATGTCCACATGACCGTTCTGCAAAGAAATAGAACGTGTCCTATTATTGACCGTATTATGGACAAGAATAGGACAGTTCCATTAGTTGCTGGCCTTTCTGTTCCGCAAAATGTGGTATCCATTTTTTGCGAATCCACAATTTGCAGCCGCAAAACGCCCAATGGGATTTTTAAAAAATGTGAAAAAAGTCCACTTTACAAAAAGCGATTATATAGGAAAAAAAAAAGATTTCTTGTTCTTACCCTGAGCAAAACAAAAACACTTATTAGCTAGTCATATGAGCACAAAAAACCCAGGTAACAAAAATGAAAAAAAAAAAAAAAAAAAAATTTTTTTACTGAAAACCATGCAATAAAAAACAAAAAATTATATATATATATATATATATATATATATATATATATATATATATATATATATATATATGATAAATTACCGAATTCAGTATATGTGTTCCTAAACAACTCTGAAAACATAATTTCTCCCCATGAAAAAAACAGCCACTTTACAAAAAGTTAAAAAGCAACAGCTGAAAAAGCATGGGCTCAAACAGAACCAGTCATGGGTTAAACTTACTGTGTAGACCATGTAATTCATCAGATAATCAATTTTTGTTCTCTTCATTCTGGTTTTCCCACTGTTCCTCATAATTTTTGTGTCAGCGCCTAAAAAATAAAGAGTTAAAAAAAAGTTGAAAGACAAAAATGATTAAAAAAATATTCATCATAAATCCCAAGACGTACATTCTGGTAATCAGAAAGACCTTGTAGGTGGGTGACTTACCTGCAAACAGTACCAGGCCGTGGCAGTACGTGGTGTTGCGGATGACGCAGCCCCTGAGGAGGACTTTATCTGCGTCCAGAGGGTAACTCGTTCCTCTCCAGCACAGCTTCCCAACAAACTTGTCCAAGCGATTATTGGGCTCCTCACATGTAACGAACCCTGAAGAAGATGACAAATGGATCATAGCAGAATGCTGTAAAGGCGGGGCGGAGGAAAGCCCAACAATACCAGCATGTGCCGGACATGTCAGTGGCGAGATCAGTGAGGATAGTAGCAAAAAAAAAAAAAGTCAGAAAAATTTGGTGGAGGCTCCTGTTCCACTGTTGGACGCCCTATAGTAGCCACATATACAAAAAGGTAACTGGACACCACTGAAGGTAGATAGAGATAGGAGACAGACAGACAGACAGGAGACAGACAGACATGAGACAGACAGACATGAGACAGACAGACATGAGACAGACAGACATGAGACAGACAGACATGAGACAGACAGACATGAGATAGATAGATAGATATGAGATAGATAGATAGATAGATGCTGCTTCTCTTACCCCACACCCCTTTCTCCGTCTCTCAAAGATTACACTGCGTAATATCACAATGACCATTTTATTAAATACACCCACCAGGGATTTTGTTATTAACCCCTTCACTGTCCTAGCCCACTAGGGATGTAACTATAATCCTCTTCAGTACCCTAGACCACCAGGGATACTACTATTGGCCACTTTACTATCACAGACCACCAGGGATTTTACCATGAATCCCTTTACTACCCTAGACCACCAGGAAAGTTATGACTATCGTTTTTACAGAGAAAAATTCCTTATTAATAATTTATTTAAACACAAGATGCGATTTGCAGTTATTCTGGTGAAAGAAAGGGGGAGGGGGTTCATAATCTTGTAACATTTTTTGCCTCCTTATCCAGAGCAGACAGTTCACGATCGTTGAAACTGACCCTAGGCAGTCCAAATGTCTGATCAGGAATGGAGCCTGAACCCCAGGGGGCAAGGCATGATGGGGGGGGGGGGGAGGGTGTCATCCCGACTACAGTCTAGTAAACATCTTGGCCCTATAATATATCAAACTCAAAAACGAGAACTCGCCATCAAAATCAGCCAGTGCCGTCTCCTCCTGCAGCAGCTTGTCCGTCACCTCCAGCGACATTTTAAACTTCAAGTTTGTTTCTCTGGGAAAAGAAAAAACCCAACAACAACACTTATATGCCTTATCTTTTTGGGTTGGGGTAGCCCAAGATCTGTTCCGTGTGTAATCACAGGCTGAGATGAATGTGCTGTCCACCCTCCATACTTTACACTGCAGCTATATTTGATCATTAGTTACTTTGTATGATGTTATTACTGTGCTGTAGGGAGGTATCGGGCCCTTTACAATGGGACCACCTGTTTACGCCACCCAGAGAGCGCGACTTCTGAGATGTCTACCATGTAAAGCCAAAAAGGTCTTAGCATCTGCCCAGGATTACCAAGCATCTATAGACCTAATGGAACTGGTGGTTTAAGGGGGTTATTGGATCTGCTGCATCATTATCGGACTCTCACCCGTCAAGCTCGGCCGTTTCTACGTAACACAGACTGTTCGGTTCTGAGCTGGATAGTAACAGCACGTCTGCCTGGAAACAGGAAAGAAATATGTGATTAATACACAATATTCTCATACAATACACAAATGATAATAATTACTATCTTCCTGCCGGCCTGACACCAACCGGAATAAACTCATTCTTGTTAATTCGGATGACGTCCCCGACGTGAATGTCTTTCCATTTTGTTTTCCTGAAACCTAAATTAAAAAAAAAAAAAAAAAGGTAAAACGTTTTATTAATAATTGAACCAACAAGATATAATATTAAAGCTTATAATAAAATATTCTTAAAAGGGGTTGTCCGCTTTTTATATGTCATCAATATCAGATTGGTGGGGGTCCGACTACCGGCACCCCCACCGATCAGCTGTTTGAAGAGAGGGGGTGCCAGGAGTTGTACCCTCGCCAATCTGATATTGATGACCATTCCTGGGGATAGGACTTCAACAGAAAAAGCGGACAACCTCTTTTTTAGGTTTTGGCGTTTTTGTTTTTTTTTTTTTAGTTTCTTTTTTAAACTAATTTTCATATACCCTATTCTGAGCTCTGCTCAGAATCCTCATCTATAAACCAGAGAGAACCAGCTACAAAGTGAGCCTTTCACTCTGGAGGACCCGAGATGTCCATACATTATTGATTTCTATAGCAATTACTCATTTCTCCTGTGGTGGCGCTGCTGGGAAATTGAACACTTACTGTCAGGTTCCCTCAGATGATGGCTGATCGGGATCACAGAAACGTTGTGATCGCCTGGGAGACCCTTCTTATATAAAGTGACTGTTCAAAGCAGAGGGCCCCTTTAATTCAAAAAAATAATAAAATCCTTCCTTACCTTCCGTCTTCTATGACTTCACTGGGTCGGTTGTTAATCTCATTGTCCATTTTATGACGAGCCTTTGGAGGTAAAGAGATAAAACGATCATACAGCAAATAATGTGTCCACCAGTAATTGTGATCCTAATTGCTCCGGACCTAGAGTGACAGTGGCACACCTTCCCTAATGGGCTCTGATGCTGCTGCACAGGTTGCATGTAGGGTATGTCCACCCCTGCTCCTTGTTATGTGCACCTCATTAGATAATCACATAAAAAGCACCTGTAACAATCTGTAATACTTGTTGCCTCCACTAGGAGGCGATCTAGATTCAATTTAGAGATGCATATAGTTCGCCCTCTAGTGGTGACAAAAGGCGGAGGAGATTTTTACAACTATAGAGGAGATTTATTAATCAAAATGCACTAGAACTATGACATAATTTGCACCACACACTTGGTACCACATGTATTAAGTATTTTAGACACTTTTTCCTGTCTTGTCTAACAAGGTGGGGGCGGATTAGCAGGACATGGCGCACCAGTAGGGGAGGCGGCGTAAGATGCATCACTATATCATACCTCCCAACTTTTGAAAATTGAAAAGAGGGACAATGTGTGCATCACGGCAGTTTTTTCATACTAGGCCACGCCTCTAACTCCGCCCAAAGCATAATTACTGGAGACCCTGCTGCAATTTTTTTCTTGCTCTTCATTGTCCATATAAATATTAGCACATAAATCATCAGATTATAGATATTTTAAGGTCCAAATTGCACCAAATAATGAAGTTCTGGTCTAATTTATAGGTAGAAACCATACAGACACTTTAGTAAGGAGCAATTTAGTAAAAATTTATTAATGCACATTTATGCATTAGTTCTCCAAGTCAAAATGAGGGACAGAGGGACATGGGTCAAAAAGGGGAACTGTCCCTCCAAAAGAGAGATACTTGGGAGGTATGCTATATGCCAAAACTAATATTAGTACTGGTTTCTTGAAACATAAAGGTACAGTACAAAACCCTCTTTCCAGTATAACCCCCAACATCCCATCCTGACACACCACTACTAGACCCTTCATTTACTTACAATGTCGTCCACCAGATCTTTGATTGCAGTGATGCCCAGTACGAGCAGCAGCGGGATCAGAGTCGTCGACCATGAGACGGTGGATATTTGGGGAATTGTCTGTAGAGAATAGGCAAAGAAAATAAATAAATAAATAAATAAATGGAGCATTGGCTGAGCTGGTTATGCTGGTTTTGGCGTAAACTGACTAAAAAAGTTGCAGATTGGGGCAGTAATTGCATTTCCAAAAGTGAGGAGAAAAATGGACATGGTCTCCAAAGAGATAGACTTTATAGGAGATTCTTCAAATTTCAGGATTTTACTATGTAAAGCCAGGCCATCAATATCTAATTGTTCGGGGTCCGACACCCAATAGCTCAACCCACGAATAGTTCTGGCTCTGGAAGTACACAGCGCCATCCATTGTGTAGTGGACAAAGCTGGTAACTGCAACACCATTCCCAATGAAGTGAATACTGCAGTAACAAGCTCCGTCCATTACGCAATGGATGGAGCCACATAGTCCTGTAGCACGAGCTACTGCAGAACAGCTGATTGCCAGGGGTCCAGGGAGTCGGACCCCCACCGATCAGATCTACTGAGGATAGGTCATCAATACAGTTCGTTCGAAAATGGTGCAATACTGGTGCAAACCTAGACCTGCTCAGGTAGGAGGCATAGATTTGTCCCAGTTGTTCCAAGTTTATTGAGGCATGCACCTTTTACAATATGTGGCGCAATTCACTCCAACTGGCATAATATATGGCAGTCTTACTCAATTTGGGCTGAAGTATTTGTAGTAAAGTTAGACAATGCGGACACAAATCCATAACGCTTACCGCTCCTTGAACCTGAAAGTCTCCGGGGGGGATGGGTAACCCTACTAGACCCCCTGACTTATATTAATTGGTAAACTAATGACCACAGAAGCATCCCATTAACTACTATCGGGGTCAGTGGTGAGAACGTGGGCTGGCATGAAACTGGAGTCATAGCACTTGCCTGCAACCACCACTAGGTGGAGCTGACTGCCTGCAGATTCACACCACTCTCACTGAGTTTAGTGCTAGCAGTATAAAGTCACATGCAGGGAGCTCCCCCTAGTGGCGGTTTTCAGCAGCCATAATTATATCACGTACTTTTGTATGAAAGGAAGCAGAAGACTAGGGTCATCAAATTACAGCAAAGCACTTTTTTTATCTGTGCTGTGATTTTATACCCATCTAAAAAATGTGGAAGGGAGAGACAAGTTCACAACAGGAAAAGCAGCAAATATTACATTATTTCCCAATGTCCCATCACACTGCAGGAATGCACAGTCGCCTCCGCCCAGTTATATTGTATTATGGTGACGATGATGATTCACTCTCCCTCTGTTTTTTTTGCAGGTTTTGTTCACGCTCCGCACTTGAGAAGTTCCTTGCACAGCGCAGGATGAGTTGTCATGTGTAGAAATACACAGCAGTGTCAGGAGGGGTGACGTAAAGCCATCATTACCTGGAGGATGAGGAGGACTAGGAAGTAAGCGTTGGCCGCCCTCTTGAATTGCTCAAACAGGTTCATTGGCAGGAAGGTGATCGGGTTATACTTATAGGTCTTGATGGCATTTCCCTGCAGACAAATATTTTTTTTCATGAGACTCAATATTTCATGTGATGTTGCAAACATTGATACATTGTAACAGTAAATACTTTACATGGCAGTTCCTGGTAAGGTATAGGGAATTTCCTATGAGTAATACGCACCCCACCCACAATTGTGACAATGTGATGTCGTCATTCTTGTGAACATTTTGATCTGATCTACCCTCCAGGGCCGTCACATTATACTGAGACATCAGGAAATGAAGAAAAAATTAAAAGGGAGTGTGCCATCAGAAAAGGATGTATTGTGTAGATGATATTTTAATGTTAAATATTTTAAGAAATTTTGGTAATTTTATAAAAAAATTTCCATATAAATTAATTCCTGAAATCCTGCAGTTTTCCGCTGACCGCTGAGACTCCTAACAGGCTGACACTTCTTTTACTGTAGAGATTACTGACAGGTTTACAATGAGGGGTTAACAAAAAAAAAATCTATTATAAAGCTGAAGGCTCCTGACAATAGCCACAGCTCCTCTCCTCTACCTCACTGTACAATGACCTCTGCAAAGGTCACAAAGCATGTCCACAAAGCTCTCCCATAGGTTCCTGTGATCCAAATGGCTGCTGTAAAGCATACCATTAAAAGCTGTTAACAGCTGGTCAAGCAAGATGGCTGCCCCCATAATCATGTACAGAAAATAAAATTTATAAAAAATAAAATAAAAATCTATAAATCGTAAAATGAAAACCGATTAGAAAAAATAATGTGTGTCACTACCTTGTTTTAAAGAGGGGTGCTTAGATATTGGTGATCCCACTGGTCAGCTGCAGGCACCAGAGGCTGTACAGTGGACGGAAATCTCCGCCTCCATCCACTGTTTAGTTTCTAGTGCCATTGTACTGCAGCTCAGCTCCCATTATAGAGGACCTCTCCCCGCTCCTGACATGTCTGTTTTAACAGCTTCATGCAATCGCCATGTAATAACAATTCTGGAGCATCTATTCTTATGTCTCTATGTTGTGCCATTCCTTTATTATTTCTACTAGAAGTTATGAATGAATTGCTAGCAGTCTGCAGTAAGGGTACAGAGGGGAGGTAACCAGTTGGGGGTGTGTACCTGCACAGACTCACTCTATCCAATCAGTGCTGCTATGTTCAGTCTGTGCAGGTACACCCCCCCAACTGGTTACCTCCCCTCTGTACCCTTACTGCAGACTGCTAGCAATTCATTCATAACTTCTAGTAGAAATAATAGAGGAATGGCACAACATAGAGACATAAGAATAGATGCTCCAGAATTGTTATTACATGGGGAATGAATGTAGCTATTAAAAAAGGCATGTCAGGAGTGGCAAGGGGTCCTCTAAGTTCAATGCTGCATTAAGCTGTCACGGCCACTACACACTGGGCAGAACCTTCAGCTTTCAGCTCCATTCACTGCGCAGTTTCTGGAGCCAGAAACATCTGATTGTTAGGGTGCAGTGTTTCTGACCCCCCCCCCCCAATCCGATATTTATGTCCTAAAGTCCTGGAAAACCTTTTTAGTTAAACAATGCTGCCTGAGGCAAAGGCCTCAACTCGCCTCATGGATGAAGCACATCAGGGGTTGGTTAAATTCCTATAACCATCCCTTTTATTTGAATAGGGCTTGCAGAAACAATCTCATTCATGTACAGAATGTGATTTTCAGCCAAATAACCCACGTGTGCTGTATATCACACAGTTGGTAGTTGGGATTGAGGAGATTTCATTCTACTTTCTCAGGAGTTTTGTCTATGGAATTTGGAGGTTTTTCTCACTTCCATTCGTTTCAATGAACACAAGGTTAAACTGCATCAAGTGCACTGAAGAGCCTCGATATAGAGACACCAGAGATGCGCAGATATCTCCCCAACATCGACCATCTGTACTTTCACTGAAATCAATGGAAGTTACGGAATCTTCCAGACGTTGCATGTACAACTCCTGAAAAAGGAGAAGGGTCGCTCCTCAGGATCAGAGTCCTCCTCAGAGTCCCCGCTGTCAGATCTCAACCAATGTATTCTCGACAGTGGCTCTGTGCAACCAGATCCAATAATCCAGAAGTGGGATAATTCGGCACCGGTCAGGTCCTGCGCTGTTTGGTACATACCGAGTACTTGCTCTTCTTAAAACAAAGGAAGGACTTTTGCTTGAATTCAGGTTGATTGTAGAAATTGCGGTCGTTCGCTTTCACTTGCCAGTTACATTCTGAAATTAGATCAAAAGCCAATAAAATTAGAATCCAGAATGAAAGTATTAAAAGGTGCTTTTTGCTCCTCATGCTTTACACTGAAGCGCTGCTTGTTCAGACTAGGCACAGACAAGCCGTAGAGCAAGGATCAGTAACCTCCGGCACTGCAGTTTATGGTGAAACTATGACTCCCAGCATGCCACTTGCTTGGCTGTTCTCAGAACTGCCTCAGAAGTGAATGGAACATGTTGGGAGTAGTAGTCTCATAACAGTTGGAGTGCCGGCGGATGCTGACTCCTGTCATAGAGGTAATGTTTCAGAATTGCCCTTTAATGAAGTATATAAAAAAAGTCGGCAGCCTATTAAAAAAAGGTGTATAAATTTTGCTGCTGACATCCCTTGGACTGATCACACAGGAGATATCGTAGTTAGCAGGAATTTCCCTCGAATGGCGCGCCTCCCTCCCCAATGCCAATTTCTTAACCTAACCCCTTCCCTTTAGCCCTAGGCCCTTTGGCTGCCTGAGGCGATTGCCTCACCTGGCCTCATTGGTAGTGCACCCCTGTATACACCCCAAAGTCAAAGTTTTTGCAAACGCACCCAAAAGTGGTGATTTCTGGGAGGTTTTGTGGACGTTCCCTATTGAAACCAGGCTTAAACAGGAGCCCAGTCCCCTCTCCTGAGGCTACTTCCACACTAGCGTTAGTACGGATCCGGCGGGTCCCTTCACCCGCCGGATCCGTACTGAGTAATACAACCTTGTGGATCCGTAATTCCGGATCCGATTGTATTAGCGTTTAAACGGATCCGGAATAACCTCTATTGAAAGTCAATGGAGGACGGATCCATTTACAAGTGTGTCGACACCAAACGGATCCGTCCCCATTGACTTGCATTGGGGGTCATTCCGGATCCGTTTAGGTGCGGATAACTAGTACGGAGAGCAAACCGCAACATGTTGCGGTTTGCTCTCTGGTCTGAAGACTGAACGGAAATGCTTTCAGGAGCATTCCGTTGTCTTCAGTTCAGTTTTGTCCCATTGACAATGAATGGGGACAAAACGGAAGCGTTTTATTCCGGTATTGAGCCCCTTGACGGAGCTCAATACCGGAATTCCATAACGCTAGTGTGAAAGTAGCCTGACACATTTATTTTAGTAATTACTTGCAATCCCCATGTAGTAATAATCCTGGAGCATCTATTTTTATGACTCAATGTTGAGCCATTCCTCTATTATTCCTTCTAGAAGTTATGAATGCGGTCCAGATGGACGGTTCCAGTTAGAAGTGTGTCCCTCCACAGTATGACACTATCTTAAATACTCCCAGATCGGGTATCTGAAAACTGTTTGGTCTATAATGCTACTGTTATGTTTTTCTATGTCATACACTGTTACACCCAGCAGATGGCATATGGGTGGCCCTGGAATGGCGCTAACCACTCCATTACCTCCCCCCTCTTGATAGGAGTAGGCTGGTCCTACTTCCTGTCAGGAGGGAGAGGTAGCTAGGCTAATAAGACAGGGAGCATGTCTATCAGCTCCTGCTCCATAGGGCCTTAGATCCAGCTCGAACCAGAAAATCCAGCTCGTCTGTGAGGAACACTGCTCCAGAGAGAATGGAAAGGTCCAAGCTGCAGAAACCATCACAGCTACAGCTTTACAGACAGTGCTACAAGGTGAGAGACAACGAGTTAAGACACCAAGCACCACAAACCTGAAAGCCTGTAATACATAGTGGAAACCTACAGTCACAGGTGCCAGCTTTATAGCCATAGTGAAGGGGAATCAGAAGAAAGAGAGACTGTCACCTAGCAGACTTCTGAGTGCCATCAATTGTCACCTAAACAGCCACCATACCTCATCATCTGGTGACAGAGACTGCATTATTGCTGGATGTGCCACAATTTATCCTTTGCACTCAGTAAAGTGAAACGTTTGATGTTCTCCTTTTGACTTCACATCACTTCTTGACTGCAACCGAACCCCAGGGAGCGATGGCCTAACGGTGTGCACCATTAAACATTACATCAGGGCCACTACCATTCCCATCCTCTGCACCAGTTCCTCAGGGGTTAGCTGGATATCCAAGGAGTGCTGTCAGTGTCAGACTGTGCAAGGACATCCCCCCCCTCAACTGGTAACACCCAACTGGACCTTTATTGCAGAGTCATAGCAATAGATGCTCCAGAACTATTACATGGGGAATGCAAGTAGTTACTAAAACGGGCATGTCATGAGAGGGGAGAGGTCCTCTTTAATAGGAGGCATGCAAAAAAAAAAAAAAGAAAAAAAAGAAAAAAAGAAAGGACTTTCAGCTTTAGTATTTTCCCACCCAAGACTGCGTAAACTGTGTCCGAGGACAATTCAGTATACCGTGCCAAGAAAATGGTGTAGTCCTTCTATTACTCATTTATTACTCTTTTTAAGAAACATTATGTAATACTCTGGCTCACAAGTCTGGAGTTTTGACATCAGAACTTTTTCCGGGGATAATGTTGCAGGATACAGGCTGAACTGGATGGACGTACGGCCTTTTTTCAGCCTTACAAAGTAGGTTACTAGGAGTCTTGAGGATTACTTAAAAGGGAGTCTTTCACCTGTTTTTCACCAATATAACTAAGGAGCACTGCCCACAGAAGATTGTATAACACATCCCAGACATACCTGTGTGCACTGTGTCTGTATTACATGTCACATCCCAGACATACCTGTGTGCACTGTGTGTCTGTATTACATGTCACATCCCAGACATACCTGTGTGCACTGTGTGTGTGTATTACATGTCACATCCCAGACATACCTGTGTGCACTGTGTGTGTGTATTACATGTCACATCCCAGACATACCTGTGTGCACTGTGTGTCTGTATTACATGTCACATCCCAGACATACCTGTGTGCACTGTGTGTGTGTGTCTGTATTACAGGTCACATCCCAGACATACCTGTGTGCACTGTGTGTCTGTATTACATGTCACATCCCAGACATACCTGTGTGCACTGTGGTGGTTGTAGTTACTCAGTTTGATGCTCTCCTGGACCTGGGCACACTTTATTCCCTTCTGTGTGATGGTATGTCTGGGATGTGACATGTAATACACACACAGTGCACACAGGTATGTCTGGGATGTGACATGTAATATACACACACAGTGCACACAGGTATGTCTGGGGAGTGACATGTAATACACACACACACAGTGCACACAGGTATGTCTGGGATGTGACATGTAATACAGACACACAGTGCACACAGGTATGTCTGGGATGTGACATGTAATACAGACACACAGTGCACACAGGTATGTCTGGGATGTGTCTGCAATCTTCTGTGGGGCAGTGCTCTTATTTATATAGGTGAAAAACAGGTGAAGGACTCCCTTTAAAGAACTCCAGTATAATATTAAAGGACACTCTTTAGTAGGTGACAAAGTCCACTGCCAGTCCACCAAAAATACACAGATATCCAGTACATGTTCAGTGACCCCCTGAGGAGCCGGTGTAGAGGATAGGAGGGGTAGTGGCCCTGATGAAGTGTTGAATTTTCAAGGCTTTACTTCAGGACAACCAGAGAAGTTCTCTCTGGAGATTAGTTAACAGGAGCACTGCAGACTGCTTCCTCTCCTCTCAAATTAGAGCCCCAATGTCACATTCCACCCCTCAGACCTTTGTGTAATTTTATAGGGGAAAGAGCACTGTTTTTCAAATGCAATGCTCCAAATTCCTTGTTTCCCTTCCAATCAAATGGGTATGGGTATCCCACTTACATAAAGTTAACCCCCTTCCACAGGAGAGGGGCTAACTTTTAGATCATTGGGGGGTCCTACTATGAGAATGGGGATCACATACCCAGTGGAGTCTCCCCCAGAAATGAACGAGTAGCTGAGCACTCTACTCAGCATCTCCAGAACTTCCATAGAAATGAATGGAGTGGCTATGCACATGCCCAACCGACCACTGTTCAGTTTGGGGGGGGGGGGGGAGGAGCCTCCACCAGGCATGGTATCCTCATATTTGTGATCCGTGGGGGGCCCAGTCGTAGGACCCCCCCAAGGTCTAGTAGTTATCCCCTATCCTGTGGATACCTGGAGTATTCCTTTAACTGCTTTCCCTGCTTACATAGCATAGTCATAGCATTTGCTGGCAACCTCCAGAAGGCAGAGCTTACTACAAATCCATTCACACAGCTATCAATGAATTCAATAAAAAGTTGTATACAGACATAAGCAGTTGGCTCCCCCCAGTGGTGATTGCAAGCAGGCAGTTTTATTATTTAACCCCTTCACACATTATGACATACATGTTACTATGTTATTATGTAAGTAATAATGTGTAAGGGGTTACATGGAGCGGGCTGGTCATGGCAGCTGCCATACAGCAACCACCCGCCTCAATTACGCCAAACCCGGTCATTTGACCCTTCAGATTGTGCATTCGATAACAATTGCGGCATCTGTTTAGTTGGGCAGAAGGAGAGGCCTCCCTCTGCCTTCCAGTTGGAGCCCCCGCAGTGAAATCACAGGGCCCCAATTGGTTACCATGACAGCCTGACCCTGCTGAAGGTTCCCAGACCAGTCATTCTAAACTACCTGCAAAGCCATGCATAAGGCATGGCTCAGCAGGCAGAGCGGCAGAATCCCATTCACTATATGTGTGCATATATCTGAATGCATCTAAGATCAAACTAATAACCTTTTCTCTCTTCGGGGTGCGGTCTTCTTATTTACAGGACAGACAGGGGTAATCTAACAGTAGATAGCTGGTAGCGTGAATAATTCAGCACAGAGCTGTCAACACGTAGTTTACAGATAAAGGCTGGCGCGCGTAATCCCATGTATCCCATAACTAACCAAACAGACACTGTCAACAACCAAAGGCAAAGAACAGAAGCTCCTCATTAGGTGGCTCCAGATAAGAAATACTAACAAAGAGCAGGGCCGTTTGTTCTGGCGGAAACCGGTGTTTACTGGTTTACTGGACTTCACCTATAGCAGTCAACCATTACCAAGTTCCAATGATGGTTCTTCGTAGGGCTGAATTGCACAATAACTGGACAGTGCTAAAACCACAATATATGAAGCACGTATGAAAACTAGTGGAAAAACAAGGCAGTAAAATAAATTTAGCTGTGGAAGACTGGAACCAAATGCTGAGGGTCACGGAAGGAGATGATGGCAGATATATGGCAGACAGGTAGATGGCGGATGAATGACCGTGATCAGAGGTGGAGCAATAGTGAACGGAATACAACCCAGCAAATCAACAGGACAATACAAAAACAAAAAAATCTCTAATACAGCAAACTCACAACTCACTAACACACCAATTACAGACTTAAAA
>ONZH01019859.1:0-58214 GCA_900303285.1 Rhinella marina
TGAGCTAAAACAACTGAAAAATAATGTTTTTTTTAAATTTGTTTTTTAATATTTTTTTTACAATTTTGTTTTTTTGGGAACGTAACGTGCAGGAACTATGGTAGGACTGACTGACACCCTGTTAACGGTGGCTATTTAGTCTGCGACCCAGACAAATGTCGCACAGAAAGTTTTCTGGATCAAGCGGTAGATGATATTAGTAGCAAATGACTTGCTTGTATTGTGTGACGTACAGAAAGTGTCACCTGGACAGTATATACGGATCGGAGCGAATGTGCTGAACTGTGACACACAGAAAGGTTACACAAAGCTGAGTAAAATGGATTTGTATCACTGAGCTAAAACAACTGAAAAAATAATGTTTTTTTTTAATTTGTTTTTTAATATTTTTTTTACAATTTTGTTTTTTTGGGAACGTAACGTGCAGGAACTATGGTAGGACTGACTGACACCCTGTTAACGGTGGCTATTTAGTCTGCGACCCAGAAAAATGTCGCACAGAGAGTTTTCTGGATCAAGAGGTAGATGATATTAGTAGCAAATGACTTGCTTGTATTGTGTGACGTACAGAAAGTGTCACCTGGACAGTATATACGGATCGGAGCGAATGTGCTGAACTGTGACACACAGAAAGGTTACACAAAGCTGAGTAAAATGGATTTGTATCACTGAGCTAAAACAACTGAAAAAATATATATTTTTTTTTAATTTGTTTTTTTTATATTTTTTTTACAATTTTGTTTTTTTGGGAACGTAACGTGCAGGAACTATGGTAGGACTGACTGACACCCTGTTAACGGTGCCTGTTTAGTCTGCGACCCAGACAAATGTCGCACAGAGAGTTTTCTGGATCAAGCGGTAGATGATATTGGTAGCAAATGACTTGGTTGTATTGTGTGACGTACAGAAAGTGTCACCTGGACAGTATATACGGATCGGAGCGAATGTGCTGAACTGTGACACACAGAAAGGTTACACAAAGCTGAGTAAAATGGATTTGTATCACTGATCTAAAACAACTGAAAAAATAATATGGTGGAGGAAAACTTTGTTTGGGTGAGATGACGCCACCTGCAGCTCTGTAAGCCCTGTCTTAGAAAACACTGGAGACTGGACAAGACAGTACAGTGAGAGCAAACTGGACTAGTTCCGGCCACAACCAATCTGCCTGACCAGAAGTCCTTGAGGTCTATATACCGAAGAAAGGTCACAGTCATTTAGAAGACAATTTAAACAATGCAGAAAAGTCCGACTGATGGAATATGGCAAAAGCTGTGGCTGATATCATACAAAAGAATTCAATTTTTGAAAAGTATAGTATTATGGTAAAGACGTGGAACTTTGCCACTATGGACAATAGGCCAAAAGTCCAGTGAATGGGATATGGCAAAAACTGCAGCTGATGGCATAGAGAAGAATTACATTTTAGAGTAGAATAAAATTTTGCAGATTGGCATGGAACTGTCTTATCTCAAGTGGTACAGCATCCACTGCACTGCCAGAAACTTCAGCAGGTGAGAGCTCAGTTTGCTCACAATTGAATTGCAGAGCATGTAGAATTGTTTTCTGGACACGCTTTCCATTATTGGTAACTGACGACAGAGCGGAGGAGTGTGGCCGGGAGAAGGAGGATAGACTTGTTCTGATCTGGCTCTGCCACTTTTTGTGGAGGTTATTGCTGTATGTTGCCTCTGCTCTTAATTGCCGCTGATGCCACCATCTTCCTCCTCTGATGTTTTCTCCTTCTCCACAGCCCCCCGATCCAGCTCCTAGGTCCTGTAGAGTCCTCACCCTCCCTGCCACTTTTATCAGACTGTGATATATAATTGTGGGCTCCTTGGCCCTCTTCCCAATTCCCTACTCTGTATTAGCCCAGACTGCCATTGTCTCTGCCCTCAATGCCAATATCATAGCTACGGACACCACTATTATCACCACCAGCACAGCTTTGCATGGGGTCCCCTGCCTGCTCCTTAACCTCCTCCTCAGGGCAGTTCAAATGCTGACTGCTCTCACACAAGTCTTTAACAGGGAGACCCTCATAGGGCATTGTGGGGGTTTGTTGCCTCTTCTTAGGAAAAAAGAAGGTCCCAACTAGGAAGGGGCAGTGGAGACAGAGAGGACTCCACTGAAAGGCTTCTCTGGGGCTGCCAGAAAAAAACACAAGAAAAAACATGTGGGGTTTTGTTGTAATCATACTGACCCTGGGAATGAAAGTAACAGGTCAGTTTTACCACATAGGAAATGTTGTAAAAACAAAACCCATACAACTGGCGGAATTGTGTTGTTTTTTTAAATAATTCCACCCCATTTGGAATTTTGTCCTCATTTCCCCCTACATTATATGCAACCGTTAATTGTGCCATTAGAAAGTACAACTGGTCCCACAAAAAACAAGCTCTCATACAGCTACGTAAAAGGAAAAATAAATAAAGTTATGGTTTTGGGAAGGCTGGGAGCAAAAAACAACAAAGTAATTAAAAATGTCCTGGTCATTTAGGAGTTAAACATGTATATGTAACAAAGCAAGAAAAGTAGCTAAGTTAGGCTTACATCTGCAAGTATTTATTTTAGGAGAAAAGATGAGAACAACATTTCTAGCTGCAAGGCCTTAGGGGGAACCTCTGGGTGGGCACTATTTCTATTATGGAGACCAGTTGATACATGTGACAACTATTGTAGGCTAGACAACGTTCCTCTGCATTTCTGGGTAAAATATATGCAAATTATCATGTCCAACATCTGCCGGTGTCAGATAGGTTTAGGAAAGCTAATTTGAATATCTTTCCGAGCAACCCAGAGGGACATCGTCTGGCCTACAATACTGTGCACATGTACTTAGCATACCAGGTGCATCACCTCATCTACAATACTGCACATGCAGAGGAAAAAAGCCTGAGAAAATGTCATACCCAGAGCATGCTGCTTTTTGCCAACTATGCCAACAAATGCCATGCAAAAAATGTCTTGGCTGTAGTGAATTTCATAATACACTATAGACAGCGTGAATAAAAAATGCTGCAAAATATGTAGCAAAAAATGTGAAATATGGCAAAAAAAGCCAATAAAAACAAGCTGTGTGAAACCACCCTAATGTAAGCTGTTCCTTTTTTTTGTAGCTAGCTTGTTGCAAGAGTTATTTTATATGTGCCAACAAGAAATGATCTAGTTTTGTTATATACAGTTCTGTAACCTTTGCTGACAGAAGAAAAGCAGATCAGATTTAGGTCAGAGAGAAGAAGTTTAAAGTGGTTTGCATGGAGTAAATGGCTTGGTGAGAACATAGAATGAATAACTAGATCTGCTGTCTCATCCCATTTTTATTGCTCAGTGAACTAGATAAAAGAATTGGGCTGGCTGGTGCATTTATTTCCTGTCTAATGTGTTGTGTTAGTAGATAATAGGCCGTGTGTAACATGGTTAGCCAAGAAATAGAGCACATAGCACATGCAGATTTATGTACTTGTATAGTGGATTTTGTCTATGTATTGTCCTAGGAATTGTTAATTGTATATGCTTTGAGATTAGAGCAATATTGCTACACTCTATAACAAAAACATACTGAAAGGCTTGCCTAAGTTTATAGTCAGGATTTTACCAACATTAGGGTGGATTCACAGGGTGTTTTTTTAGTACTTTTGTGTTATTTTTTTTCTTTTTTTATTTTTTTACACTCCCATTTTTTTTCTGAAAATACACTAGCTTCAGACGTTGCTGGGATTTTTTCAATTCGTGGTATTTTTTTCTGTCTCCGGCTTTTTGTAAAAAAAAATGTAGTGTGCAGGTGTTTTTTCATCTCTTCTCCATACAGAAAATACACCTAAAAAAACACATATTTCAGCAAGTGTTAACACAAAGAATGTCATATATTGTGACTTTTTGAATCCAGAATTCTGGAGTGTAATGCATGATAAATTCCCCCCAGTATGTTTTTGAAGTCTGTGACAATACCAAGCAAAGTCAACATCTACACAGAGTATCTAATTTTTTCACAAGATTATGTTTTTGACATTTTCTTTGACCCCTTCCTTCTGTATGCATTTTAGGGCTTAGTGACCAAGCTATAACTTGCTTTTATTTTTCTGTTAAGGTAGCTGTATGAGGGCTTTTTTTTGCAGGACAAGTTGTATTTTTGAATGGCACCATTTTGAGGTACGCATAATTGTTATTGATTAACTTTTACTAAGGCTACTTTCACTCTAGCGGCATGATTGTCCGGCAGGCTGTTCCAGCGGGTGAACAGCCTGCCGGATCCTTGCTGCCGCTAGTGCACATGTGCGGCCGGAACTCCGCTCCAGCCCCATTCACTATCATGGAGTCGGGCCGGAGTTCTGGACGCAGAGCGCCAAACATGCCAAGAGTCCGCCAGACTAAAACTACGATACTCAAAGGCAGCAATACTGCCTTTGAGTTTTTATGTTTCAAATTAAGCAATGTTCACTTTGCGGCATACATAACATGATAACTTTATTCTCTGGATCTGTACAATTACAGCAATACAAAAACTTTTTTTTTCCGTTTTAATACTTTTGCACAATAAAACATTTTTTTTTTCTATGAAGCTGTGTGATGGCTTGATTTTTGCGGGGTGACTTGTAGTTTTCATTACTATAAGGCCCCATTCACACGACCGTATTGTCCGTGCGCACGGACAAGTATAGGCATTTTCAATGGGGCCGCATGGCATGTGTTCTGAGCGCTGCGGAACACATGCCGGGCGGCCCCCGTATATTTGCGGATCCGCAAAAAAAACAGATGACGTTCCGTATGGCATCTGTGTTTCTGTTTTTTTTGTGGATCCATTGTAACAATGCCTATCTTTGTCCGCAAAATGGACAAGAATAGGACATGTTCTATTTTTTTTGCCGGGCTACGGAACAGACATAATGATGCGGATAGCACATGGTGTGCTGTCCGCATTTTTTTCTGACCCATTGAAATGAACGGGTCCACGTCCTATCCGCAAAAAAAAACGGAACGGATGCGGAAACAAAATACATTCGTGTGCATGTAGCCTAATCGTGATAAGTCTTTTTGATCATTTATTCTTTTTTAGAAGATTAGAAAATAACAGCAATTTTGACATTGTTTTTTGCTTATTTTTTTAACAGCGTTCAAAATGCGTGGAAAAATATGTGATAATTGTATACTTTGGGTCGTTATGGATGCAGCAATATCAAATATGTGTAGGAGATTTTATTTTTCAGTTATTCAGTTTCCCATTGACAAGCATTTTTTTCATGGAAAAAGGTGTTTGTAGTTTTTTAACTTCAATATTTTTTAAAATTTAGTTCCACAAGGGACCTTTGACATGTGATTCTCTCATTGCTTACATAATACATTATATAACTTAGTGCAGTGTATTATGCTGTCACTATGAAACTGTCAGGCAAGCTATTAGGCTATTCTTCTTAGGCTCCTTTCACACGAGTGAGTTTTCCGCACGTGTGTGATGCGGGACGTGAACGCATAGCACATGCACTGAATCCTGACCCATTCATTTAGTTTTTCATGCGTTTTTATTTCACGCATCAGTTCTGCGTTTCGTGAAAAACGCAGCACGTTCTATACTCAGCGTTTTTCACGCAGCCCTCGCCCCATAGAAGTGAATGGGGCTTCAGTGAAAACTGCATTGCATCTGGAAGCAAGTGCAGATGCAATGCTTTTTTCACTGATGATTTTGTTTGTAAACTTTCAGTTTTTTATCACGCGCATGAAAAACGCATCAAAACACATTGCACCCGCGTGGAAAAAACTGAACAACTGAATGCACTTGCAGACAAAACTGACTGAACTTGCCTGCGAAATGGTGCAAGTTTCACTGAACACTCCCTGAACGCATCCGTGGCAATCTGTATTGTTCATGTGAAAGGGGCCTTATAGGTATGCACAGAGGGAAAACCTGGTATCTCATTCACAGGGAGCCTGCTCCCTCTGAAACCACTTAGATGCCAAGGCATCTAAAGGGTTAAACAGCCAGAATCAGCAGTTCTGCCGATCTGGGCTGTTAGAGCAAGAGCCTGGCTGTCATGAGAGAGCTGAGCTCTCACTCTTTCCTTCACAGCAGACCTATTCAGAGTGCTTAGACTAGGACGCCATAAAAAGGTGGTGGCCTAGCCTAAGGACCCTCAGTGACAGCTATAAAAAGGTGTATCATCAGTCATTAAGAGGTTCAACACGCCAGTTGGAAGAGTTTTAATTTCTGTAATTTTATGATTAAGGAGATAATTTGAAAAAAAAATCATAATATCTAGGTTATGCTACAGTTTGATAAAAATGTCACTGACTCCAAAAGCACCAGAAACAAAAAACTGTGTATGCTAACATTTTTATATTTCACTCTTGACTTTTAACCCTTAAGACCTGTTCACTGTCTTTTCATGGCAGAGCAGGTCCTTAGTCTCCAGTGACTTTTTTATGTGGCTTCTTTAAAGATCTTTGACAAGAGCATGTTTTTGGTGTAATGTTATTTTCCCCTTGCCTCTTACTATCTCTGTCTCATTCTTCAAACTGCAGTCTGGTTTAACACATAGGGGATCATTTATTAACCTGAAATATGCCTACATTAGGCGTATTTCCGATTCAGATTGTGCCACAATCTGTGACTTATCCTCGCTCACGCCAGGTCTAAAAAAAGTGGGCATGGTGTGCGCAGGGAAGTGGACGGGACAGCAGGAGTAAAAAATGGTCTAAATGTAAGCCAGCTAGAAAGCTGTCTTACATTTAGAAGCAGTGTTGGATGCTCTGGCGCTTCTTCATAACTTTGATGATCCTCTGCCAGACGGCCAGTCTTAATAAACGACCTCCATAGTATTTTTTGCCATTCTTTCAATTTTTGCATATTTTTGGGGGCTTTTTTAAGCTGTTTTTTTGTGTATTTTTTTTTACTTGCAGCATGCTATGGAGTTTTTTTCTCTGTAGGGAAGAAATGCCTCAAGAAATGCTACCAAACAAAAATGCTTGTAAAATGAATACATTTCATGGCATTTCTACAAGACCTCCTCCTTTCTCTGCCTGAAAATAAAGGTTTTAACCCCCTGGGGTCATCCTTCCTCATCTTTCCTGTCTTCTTAAAATATTTTAGAGATTTACCAGAATCGAATTGCCAAAAATTTGGATTTGACCAGAATTCGATTAGTTTAGAATCAATTCACTCATCTCTATTTATTAGCATTGTACAATTAACCTGGAATAATTATGTTAAGTACATACACCAAAATGGATTTTATAACTTCTTTGTAGTCTTGATCCCCTGAAACAAATGGGTTAAAGCAACATTGATCTGCTCAAACAATGAGCTTCTCTTATTCAGCACTTTGCATTATATGTGTCTAAAAGTTTTGCCCTGAACCATGTCCTACTAGGTATTTGGAAGATACTAAGTGGCAGTGACAGCTAGTTATTTTGTGGAGGGGGTCGTATAAGCTTAACAGGTTTTTGGCTGTTTTAACCTTAAAGGGTTGGATTTGCAGAGGCTTGCCAGCTATGGCAATTCATATACGGTATGTGTGGCAAAAGAACAGAAAAGGAAGCAGTAAAAAATGATGTACAAATCACACTGTTGCTGCTGCACTGTGACACAAAACTATTAGGACCACAACATACCACTCAGCATTTCTAGACACTGGGACTCGATCAGCCCTAGGGAAGGGCAGCATGCAACAATTAGTCTACAGATTATTATACTGTCCACTATGTGAGGGAGCAGTGAGGGAGCAGTGAGGGCAGCAGCCCAGCAGCTCCCAGCCCTTCTTCACAGTCAGTACTGCACTGTACTATACTAGGAAGACAGATGTGCCTTAGAGAGCACTGCTAAGGGAGATTTCTGGGCAAGTTTTCGACTATAAATTTACAAATTCTCTAAATAAAGTATAATAGAAAAATGTTCCCTATCTCTGGCCATACACATTAGGAAGAAAAAATGTATTCATGAAAGAATTCTCATGGTTCTCAAGGAGCTCTGTGCTTTGCAAATTCTCAGTAAGGTTGTTATTATGGTACTTGCTGCATAGTCTGCTAAAAACAGCCCTGCAACAACTGTAGTTCATTTGATCTATCACATATCATGACTTCAATAATTATACACATGGTAAGCACTGAAGTAAATGTTCACAATCTGTGTTTTGGCTGCAGACACCAACCTTTTTCCAGAAAGAAGAGGTCTGGTTTTATAAAAGAGTGTAATTTGTGTTTGAGGCAAGTGCTTCTTCTGCCCCTTAGCAGAGAAATGTTACACAGATTCAGCAAACCCATGAGAGGGGAGAAGACAGGAATGATAATAGCGATGATGGTTGCAGTAGTTACACCTCTTGACACTCTCCTGGCCCATGTAGTGATGAGAAGGGACACACTTTTCTTCCCTTCAGGGGCACTCCTTGGCTTTGGGGATTCTCCTGCCTTATAGTGATTTGGGGGCCCTTGACAGTGTTAGGTTTTTGAGGTACAAGGCAGGGTTCCCTGAAACTTGAGTCAATGATTAGGTGAGGTTTGATGCCAACGGTTCACTGTACTTTACTGCAGCAGTTAGTGGATGGTTCACACAGGCACTGTACACATTAAATGCAGTCATTACAGTCGGCATAGGTAATTCCCAAGGCTGTATATGGGAGATAGAGGGCTGAGTCCCTCTCTTATAGTCTTCATAATCTCCCCAACTGAAACAAGGGGTGCAACTGATCTCACTCTCACTATATAGGTGTCTTCCTCAATATCAGTCTTCCTAAACAGGTCATCAGGCTGTTCTTTTATATGATGGAAGCCTGAAGCTTATTTCTCCCACCAGTATGCAGAAAAGTCTGTAGTCTCAATGTAGGTATGTTATCTTTCTCTGACAAATACTCTGCAATCTTCCTTGTATGGCCGCTGAACTGTTGCTGCATTCTCTTACCCTGAAGGACTGGCACATATGCAGTCACTTTTGCAGCGTGTAATCCAAAAGGTGTGGTATTTCCTTTCAGCTCTGCTCCATGATGCTTACTTATCCACAATTTACACTAAACTGACTGCTACTTCGTCCTAGAGAGGAAAGGGTGGTGCCAGCTGTGCTTAGCAACAGTAACTAGAGACTAACTCCATATACAGTACACAATATAATGCATGAAATACAGTACATTAGCACTTGCAGTAGGTACGCTGTACACTTCACTAACTCCCAGTATCACTTCATTAGTTCTTCCTTGCTTTACATAAGGGGTACTCAATTGGCGGACGGCGGTCCGAATCGCGGTTGCCAGCTGTCTGGACCCCTGCATGCACGCTCTCACAGGGTGCCAGAAGCAATGAGCGCTTCCATCAATACAGATGGAAGCGCTCATTGCTGGAGCGCAGGGAGCTGATGTCACTCACCGCTCAGCTCCCCGCGCTCCTCCTCTCCTTCAGGATGGTGGGGCTTTGAATGGTGAAGCAGTAAGACTTCTCCCTGCTCCACCATTCAGCCTGCACAGATCGTGCTGGTGGCTGATGTGGGCGGAGCCTGCAGACAGAAAATCTGCATACGCTCCGCCCACATAGTGCTGCAGCACGATCTGTGTCTGCAGTGAAGACAGGAGGACTGTGAGCTTCAGGAACGGGACAAGGTGAGTAGGTGCTGTGTTTTTTTTTAATACACAAAGGGCACAGAGGACTTTATAACTATGGAGGGGGCACAGAGGGTTTTTTCGCTATGGAGGGGGCACAGAGGGCTTTATAACTATGAAGGGGGCACAGAGAACTTTATAACTATGGAGGTGGCACAGAGGACTTTATAACTATGGAGGGGGTACAGAGGGCTTTATAACTATGGTGGGGGCACAGAGGGCATTATCACTATGGAGGGGGCACAGAGGACTTTATCACTATGGAGGGGGCACAGAGGACTTTATAACTAAAGAGGGGGCACAGAGCACTTTATAACTATGGAGGGGGCACAGAGGGCTTTATAACTATGAAGGGGGCACAGAGGGCTTTATAACTACGAAGGGGGCACAGAGGACTTTATAACTATGGAGGGGGCACAGAGGACTTTATAACTATGGAGGGGGCACAGAGGGCATTATCACTATGGAGGGGGCACAGAGGACTCTATCACTATGGAGGGGGCACAGAGGACTTTATTACTATGGAGGGGGCACAGAGGACTTTATTACTATGGAGGGGGACAGAGGTCTTTATTACTATGGAGGGGGCACAGAGGGCATTACTACTATGGAGGGGGCACAAAGGGCATTACTAATGTGAAGGGGCACAATGGGCATTTTTACTATGAGGGGCACAATGGGAATTTCTACTCTGGAGGGGCACAATGAGCATTTTTATTCTGGAGGGGGCACAATGGGCATTTTTATTCTGGAGGGGGCACAATGGGAATTTTTATTCTGGAGGGGGAACAATGGGCATTACTACTATGGAGGGGGCACAGAGGGCATTACTAATGTGAAGGAGGCACAATGGACATTTTTACTCTGGAGGGGGCACAATGGGCATTTTTATTCTGGAGGGGGCACAATGGGAATTTCTACTCTGGAGGGGGCACAATGAGTATTTTTATTCTGGAGGGGGCACAATGGGCATTTTTATTCTGGAGGGGGCACAATGGGCATTTTTATTCTGGAGGGGGAACAATGGGAATTTCTACTCTGGAGGGGGCAGAATGGGCATTGATAATGTGAAAGGGGCACAATGGGCATTGATAATGTGAAAGGAGGCACAGAGGGCATTATTCCTCTGAAGGGGGCACAGTGCACAGAGGGCATTACTACTATTAAGGCTACACACCACTGGTGTTGTTCCTCCTTATATATTTGTTTGTTTTGCAGCTCGGACCTTCATCCTACAGCAGATTCAGGTAGGTGGACCTTTACCAAAAGTACTTGAGTACCCCTGCTTTACATGATGAGGTGACAATATAAGGTCTCTTTCACAAGTCAGTGAATAACGAATGTGTGCTGTCATTTGGTTTTTCCATGAATTGTGGATCAGTGGGGGTACCACAGAAGCATGCTCTATTTTTGTCTGTGATTCCAGATCACTTACACACATTAAAGCGTTCATTTGGTAGGAGATTCTCTGGAAATTAATTTCCTACCAGTGTCTGTGGAATACAGATGACTCACAGAGGGCAAAAAATGTACACATGGACCGAACACGGACTCTTCATGGATATCTTCACAGATGAACCAGTGACTATCTTGTTACAGATGTCATCATGGACATGAAAGAAGACCATACCAAGCAAAAACAAACTAAAATAAAAAAAATCCAAGAAATTAAAATCTGTAAAAATGTTCGAGAGTTTACATTTAACAATTATTATAAAAAAAATTGGTGTTTCAAAAAGCCTTTTATGCAGACAGTAAGACAAAGGAAATACTAAAACCTTGTTTGAACATTGCAGGTTTGGTGCATTTTCTTTCTCAGTTTAGAGTATGCCCTAAACCAAGGAAACATTAGTTTAAAGAAAAGGTAACTATTGTCCTGTTACATTATAGCAAGTTTATTATGTATCATAACAATTAGATAGAAATTTATACACAAGCTTGGAATGTTACACCTAGGGGCATAGCGAGGGGGGCAAAAGGTGCACATGCCCCGGGTGCAGAGGGTTGAGGGTGTGCCCGGGCAGTTCAGTGATTGCACAGTGAAACAAACAGCCGTCCGCTCTCTACTTCACAGTACCCCAGCAGGCCACATATCACAATGCTGGCTGTGTGGATGGAGCAGTGCAGGCCTGGGAATCGGCCTCCTCCAAGGCAGCCAGCAGCGCAATGTGTGTGTGATTACGTCGTGCTGCTGCTGGGAAACGCTGGATGCGTGCGATCATCAGGGAAACAGGTGAGTATTTGTGTTTGTTTGTTTTTTTAACGGAGCTAGAGGGGGCACTAGGGGCCAAAGGTTGACATTACTGCTGCGAGTGAGCCACAAGGAGGACATAACTCGAGCCAGAGGGATACAAGGAGGACATAACTACAGTGAAGAGGCACAAGGAGGACATAACTAGAGGTGAGTGAAGTTTTAAAAAAATTTCATTCCCATGATTTGCTGAACTTCAAGAAATTCGATCCCAATTAATTCGTCATGAATCGTGATAATTCTGGTATCCCCAGGCCTCTCTGGCTAATCATATGCATCGCACTTCAGTGTGAAGGCTTGGAACTTAAACTGCAGGGACAGTGCAGAGAGAGTGCATCGCCTTGTGCATTAAGTTCTAGTGTACCCAGATTCATAGTTAATCCATTCTGTAGGTACTGTACCATCAGTATTATAGGCTGTAGTCACCGTCTACATCACTGTGCAGGGCACCAAGATTCATAGCTAATCCCTTCTGTTAGCTGTGGAATTACTGTGCATCAGTATTACAGGTGAACAAAAGCGTCAAGTCTAATTTATCGCCATGGACTTAACCGTGCAGTGCCCCAAGATTCAAGTAGTGGCCCCATGAGAGAATGGGGACAGTGGCAGCAGCAGCGGCAGTAGTGGCTCCATGACAGAGTGGGGACAGTGACGGCAGCAGTAGAAGTGGCAGTAACTGTAACAAAAGTGGCCTCATGACAGAGTGAGGAGGGGGGCAGCAGCAGCAGAGGCAGTACGGCTGTGTTAACATCACTATTCATGTTTCAGTTCTTATGATCCATCAGAAGAACATAAAACAATAATTCAAAAAGACAGTCAGTACTTTGTCAGTGTATTGCATCAGTATTTGAGCAGTAATTGTAAGCCAAAAACATGAGTGGGTCCAAAACAGACATAAAATGTAATGGAATCATTTGCATCTCATCTGTGTTTTGGACCCACTCCTGCTTTTGGCTTATCAAAATACTGACTAAAAGAAAGTACTAGCTACAATTAATTTGGGTCGAGTTGGTGGAGTAATTTGTGTTGTTTATTCCAATAACCAATAACACTCCTTCTGTATGGCTATAATCAAGCTGCCATGTTCGATCCATCCAGCAAGTTTGGCCCATGTGGTTTTAAACCAAATACATGTTGAGAGCAAAATACCATTAATTTCATAGTATGGAGGAATCCGGTACCTTATGGAAGAATCCACATGGGCTAAAATTTCATTGCATTGCACAGTGACAGTGAATTTGTTTAAAATTTGTCATGACAGAACAAGCTAGGAATGGTGTATTTGGGCCCAGCTGGGTTCAGTTGGTGGAGCGATTTGTCTGGTACAGTAATACTGTCGTAGTTCCAACCATAAACTATTTCAATAGCGACGCAGACTCATTTTTTCACTAAAAGAACGTATTAGGTACAATGATTTTGGGTCAAGTTGGTGGAGTGATTTGTGTAGTTCATTCCGATAACTGACAACACTCCTCCTGTATGGCAATAATCCAGCTTCTATGTTTGATCCATGCAGGAAGTTCATACAAGGAGTTATTTGACCCCAGGCGTTCACTGTCCAACTTCCTGGAAGGCCAAGTGACGTTCAGCACTAACTGTTCTGTGATGCCCGGGGCTTCACCCGTGCTGCACTGAAGGGATCACAATGAGTCTACCCTTTGCCAACAGATGCAAGTTACCTGCTCAACGTTGTTTGTCATTAGTATTGGGGATTGTAATACTGAAGTAGACTAATTTATTTGGTAAAAGACTAATTTATTCACTAAAAGACTAATTTTTAAGCTTCAAGAATAATGTTTTTGCTAAAAGAATAATTTTTCAGATTAAAAAAAATAATTTTTCTGACAAAAAAATGACGATCAAATTGTAGGAAACTCTGCTCTGCAAAGAATCAATTTATTTGCACTGCTCGCAGGGTGTTAAATAAGACCACTCTGTATCACTAAATCACAGTAACTGTTTGGTTAACAGAAGTGGTTAAATTTCAATGTGGACAAGCCACAAACAGTAGAATGAGACAGGCGTATCACCCCAATTTGTGAATCAGGGCCTAATAGAATTGCTTATCTATTAATGTGAACACACCACAAACAGTAGAATGAGACAGGCGTATCATGCCAATTTGTGAATCAGGACTTAATAGAATTATTTATTTATTAATAAATATGGATGCGCCACAAACAGTAGAATGAGACAGGCGTATCACCCCAATTTGTGAATCAGGGCCTAATAGAATTGCTTATCTATTAATGTGAACACACCACAAACAGTAGAATGAGACAGGCGTATCATGCCAATTTGTGAATCAGGACTTAATAGAATTGCTTATTTATTAATCAATGTGGACATGTCACAAACAGTAGAATGAAACAGGCGTATCACCCCAATTTGTGAATCAGGGTCAAGTAGATGTGCTTATCTAGTTATCAATGTGTCTATCTATAACAGAACAGATTAAGAATGAGTGGTGCAGCAGATGAACAAGATGCACAGAGCGATTACACTGAGCCTGCACTGTCCTGCAGTCTCCCTATGCGTTCCCTGCAGTGTCTAAAAACTCTCCCTACGATCTCCCTACACTGTCCCTATCCAGTATTCTACAATTAAAAGCTTTCTAGCACACTGTCCCTAGCGCTTGCCACATCTCTTCCTATGATCAGTTCACAGTGAAATGGTGGCGACCACGTGTAATGAGGTTTTTATAGGGCTGTGACATCACAGGGGATGGCCATCTGCTGATTGGCTGGCTGCACGGCATTATGGGTCATATCGCATTTGGGGGTTTCTTACTTTTACTTTGTAACACATGTAGCCACCATTTTAAGAAAACAATGATTTGTTACCACAAAGCACAAGGAAATTCAGATTCAGAGTTGGGCGATGAATTCAGATTCAGGGGCATGTAATAGCATTTTCGCTCATAGTTGAGGAATGCGCGTATGTGGGAGAAGTTGAGCAATATGGGGGAAAGGTGATAAATTATGTTTTTTCCATGTTAAGTTTTAGAAAGTGAGAGGAGAAGAAGGAGGATATGGAAGGTAGGCATTGTGGGATTTTGGATAGTAAGGTGGTGATGTCTGGACCAGAGAGATAGATTTTTGTGTGGTCAGCATAAAACTGATACTGAAAGCCATGGGACTCTATGAGCTGTCACAGGCCAAAATTGTAGATAGAGAAGAGCAGGGGGACAGAGCCTTGTGGGACACCAACAGAGAGGGAATGACACGAGGAGGTGGTGTGAGAATGGGAGACGCTAAATGTCCGGTCGGTGAGGTATGGTTAAGTGGTGGGGTCGGAAACCAGATTGTAGCCAGTCAAAGAGGGCAGGAGGAGAGGTGATAGGTCAGTTCAGAATGGAAATGTTGCTCAAGTAGCTTTGAGGCATATGGAAGAAGTGATATGGGGCGATAGCTGGACAAAGAAGATGGGTCAAGTGAAAGCTTTTTAAAGATGGGTTTAATGGTAGCGTGTTTAAAACCAGAGGGGAGGATACCGGAGGTTAGTGATAGGTTGAAGAGATATTGACGATCTTTTGTTTCAAGCAGGTGGTAAAGTCCTCAGCTGAGATGAGAGGTGAGGGTGGGGATGCTTGTGGACAGAGAAGAGAGTTGAAAGTGTTATTTGGGGTTGTTTAGGGCTGTGGGACAGGGAAGATATGAGAGATGAGAAGTAGGCCTGTTTTGCATCAGCGAGTGAGGATTTGAAAATGAGGAGGGATTACTTGTATGTGGTGAAGTGATCCTTAGAATGGGATTTCTTCCATCGCAGCTCAGCAGCTCAGGAAGCTTGTCTTTTTTGGTCAGATTGGTGTGCCAGGGTTGTCTGTTGATTTTTCGGGTTTTGTTGTGTGTGAGGGTGGCAGAGCTATAGTTATTGTGGTGTTATACAGAGTGGTGGCAGCATCTGGGTCTTGGAGGGAACAAATGTTAGAGAGTGGCAGAAGAGAGTCATAAAGCAAGCGAAAATCAAGATGTTTAAGGATCCTGCGAGGGTTTGCTAGTGTGGACTGGGGGAGTAGCAGAAGAGACCATTGAAGAGAAGGTGAGTAGGTTGTGGTTAGAGATGAGCGAATCTATTCGCCGCTTCGTAGATTCGTATCGAATCTTGGGATTTTTCAGCTGCGAAGCGAATCCGAATATTAGGTGATTCGCTTCGCTTTTGTACGCATTCGCTACGTAGTGTGTCCTATAAATTATGCGCTATTCTACGTATAATTTAGTTACTCTATACGCTGTTGCATACGAATTCAATTCAGCGATGCAGACTTTTCCCTGGTAGTTACTCTATACGCTGTTGCGTACGAATTGAATTCAGCGATGCAGACTCCTCCCTGGTAGTTCCGCCCCTAGGTAGGTGATATTTAAAATTTTTATATTATACCTATAATAATGTATTTGCACTTTACCATATATATGTCTCGAATATTCGCTCTGCCTCTGATGAGTGCACGCCGCAGCCTCTCCTCGTATGTGACTGCGTATTACGTAATCGCTTAGACAATAGTACGCTGAGATTCGTAAGCTATTTGTACGCTCATGCGTACGTCTTCTAAGAAGTTGCGTACATTTTGTAAATGAACGTTCGTTATTAGTGAGCGAATGTTCGCTAATAGTACATAATAACGTATATTTTGTACGCAAATACAACGAATCTATTCGTCAAATATACGAATTTTAGGAAAAGTTCGGCGAATGTTCGGCAAATAATTTTTTGAATGATTCGCCCATCTCTAGTTGTGGACGTATAAGGGGAGAGTCAAATTAGAATGGTTAGATAGGGAGCTGAGATGGGTAAAGATAAGATCCAGAGTGTGACCATCTTTGTGGGTGGGAGCAGAAGACCACTATGAGAGGCCAAAGGAGTAAGAGAGTGCTAGAAGCTTGGAGGCAGTCGAGTGCCAAGTGTCGATGGGGATGTTGAAGTCACCCATGATGATAGTGGGGATGTCAGCAGAAAGAAAGTATAGTGGTCAAGAAAGATGGTGGCTGGGCCTGCGGGCAGTAAATGACAGCTACTTGGAGGTTGGAGGGAGAGTAGATGCGAACAGAGTGTGCTTCAAATTAAGTGAGAGTATTTGAGGGTGGCAGTGGACTTGGGCTGTAGGAGCAGTTGTATGATAGGAGAAGACCAAGTCCTCCACCGTGTTTGCAGCCGGGTAGGGGTGGGGGGCTGTGTGTGAGTGAAATGAAATCCGCTATAAGAGAGTGCAGCAGGGGAGGAAGTGTCAGAGGGTGTCAACCATGTTTCTGTGAGACCCAGAAAGGAAAGTTTTGGAGAGATGAAGAGGTCATGGATGTAGGACAGTTTGTTACAGACAGAACATGCTTTCCAAAATGCTCCTGCAAGAGGGACCAAGGCAGCAGGGGTCAGGGGAATGGTTTTCAGATTTAAGGGGATTCAGAAATTTGTAGAAGGAGATCGGTAGTGGGAGGTAGAGGTGACTGTGGGTATTTGCTGAGGGGGGCCTGTGTGTGTTTGAGAAGGAAGTGTTTTATGTTGTTGAACAGGTTTGTGCAAGTGGTCAGATGAGTAGGTAAGATGTAGGGAGCGATAAATAGTCCCTTGCTTGGTAAATGGAGGTGGGGGTATTTCAGGAGGTTTTGGCAAAGTGGGAAAAGCAAGATAAAAAATTGAAAGATTGTTAGCATTAACTATTTCTGTAGTTGCCTTTGGTCCCCTTTTGGTTCAATTCAATTCAATTACCCTGTTATACATTGGGATTACTAGGTCTTAAAGAGCCAGTACAGCGCCCCCTGCTAGGCATTTAGTCACCATCCCCTATTTATGTGGTTGTTCTCTCAGCAACCTTTTTCAGGAACCAGTGGACCACTCTGACACACCAGCAAAACCCTGGATGCTGTAGGACCAGTTTCATTTATCGCAAGGTGTATTGGTACCACCATGTAGCCTATAATAGATTTTATTAGGTGAGTGGGACTGGGTGAGTATAGTTATGCATACTCTGCTCTGCTGTGGCAGCGTCCCGATGGTTACCATGGCAACCGGACGCCTTCACAAGCATCCGGCTTGCCATGGTATATCAAGCCTGACCAGGCTCCTGCTAGAGGCAGGAGCCTGATCAGGCTTAGTGTAAAGGAAAAAAAACACTACAGTACACTATATAGTGTACTGTAGTGTATTATATAGACATCAGATCCACTGGATCTTCAAGAACCAAGTGGTTCTGAGTCCAAAAAGTGTAAAAAAAAATGAAAAAAGTTAAAAAAAATCTTTTTCCATACGCACATTTATAATTCAGTAAAAATAAATAAAATAATAAAATACCCTAGACATGTTAGGTATCGCCGCATCCGGAACAACTTACTCTACAAAAATCTCACATGACCTAACCCCTCAGATGAACACAGTAAAAAAAAATAAAATAAAAACTATGTCAAAAAAGCAATTTTTTGTCACCTTACATCACAAAAAGCATAATACCAAGCGATCAAAGAGGCGTATGCCCTCCAAAATAGTACCAATCTAACCGTCATCTCATCCTGCAAAAAATTATCCCCTACCTGAGACAATCACCAAAAAAATAAAAAGACTACAGCTCTCACACTATGGAGACACTAAAACATGATTTTTTTTTCTTTCTAAAATGATATTATTGTGTAAAACTTAAATAAATAAAAATAAGTATACATGTTAGGTATCACCTATCGGGTGAACGCAGTAAAAATAAATAAATAAATAAAAGCTGTGCCAAAATTACCAATTTTTGGGTCACCTTGCCCCAAAAAGTGTGATAATGAATAATCAAAAATTCATATGTACCCAAAAATGGTACCAATAAAAATTTCAACTCTTCCTGCAAAAAATGAGCCCCTACACAAGATGATCAAAAGAAAAATAAAAAAGATATGGCGTTCAGAAAATGGAGACACAAAAACATATTTTTAGTTATTTCCATCAGTTATTGTTAGCCAAAACCAGTAGTGAAGCCTATTTAGAGATAAGGTATAATGGAAAGATCTGCACCTGTTCTGTGTTTCTGACCCGCACCTGGTTTTGGCTCACAATAACTGATGGAAATAACTGAAGTGTGAACTAGGCCTAACAGACATCATTGAGTAAAATGGGGTTCATTTGGTTTCCATCGTAAGTGCCCAGCATTTTTGTTGGAATCTGGGACTGAAGTTCCTTGGGTAGCCTCAAAAACAGATGTGAACAACACCTACCTTAAAATGCATTTTCTAATTCAAACATTCAGAATGAAGGCTCCTGTTTGAGTGTTGGAAATGGCTTAAACTCTTCAGGGCCAGCCTATTTTGGGCTTTTAGGATGAAGCTATTTTTTCTTGTTTTTCCATTGGTATATTCCAAGAGCTATAACATTTATTTCTCCGTTAACATAGCTGTCTAAATTTATATTTTGCATTTTTCAATTAAACTATCTTGGGGTACATACATGTAATATAACTTATTGATGAACTTTATTAAGTCTTTCTGGGAAAAATTAGAAGAAACTGCAATTTTGTCACTTTTATAAATTTTGTGGTGGTCCCATAATCCAATGAATAACATGTTATCTGTATTCCCTCGGTCAGAACACCAAGTTTTTTGTTTTAATACTTTTGCTCATTAAATACACTTAAAAAAGGTTTGTGTCTCCATATTTTCAGTGTCATGACGATTTAATTTTGAGTTCAAAATTTTTTTCAATTATTTACTTTTATATTTTACATTTTTTTTACTTAATTCACTTATATTTATTTTGTTATATTTTGCGGAATTAGTTGTACAGTGGGGACAAAAAGTATTTAGTCAGCCACCAATTGTGCAAGTTCTCCCACTAAAAAAGATGAGAGAGACCTGTAATTGACATCATAGGTAGACCTCAACTATGAGAGACAAAATGAGAAAACAAATCCAGAAAATCACATTGTCTGATTTTTAAAGAATTTATTAGCAAATTATATTGGAAAATAAGTATTTGGTCACTAACAAAAGTTCATCTCAATACTTTGTTATATATCCTTTGTTGGCAATGACAGAGGTCAAAAGTTTTCCGTAAGTCTTCAGAAGGTTGGCACACACTGTCGCTGGTATGTTGGCCCATTCCTCCATGCACATCTCCTCTAGAGCAGTGATGTTTTGGGGCTGTCGCTGAGCAACACAGACTTTCAACTCCCTCCAAAGGTTTTCTATGGGGTTGAGATCTGGAGAATGGCTAGGCCACTCCAGGACCTTGAAATGCTTCTTACGAAGCCACTCCTTCATGGCCCTGGCGGTATGCATGGGATCATTGTCATGCTGAAAGACCCAGCCATGTTTCATCGTCAATGCCCTTGGTGATGGAAGGAGGATTGCACTCAAAATCTCACAATACATGGCCCCATTCATTCTTTCATGTACACGGATCAGTCGTCCTGGTCCCTTTGCAGAGAAACAGCCCCAAAGCATGATGTTGCCACCTCCATGCTTCACAGTAGTGTTGGTGTTCTTTGGATGCAAATCAGCATTCACTCTCCTCCAAACACGGCGAGTTGTGTTTCTACCAAACTGTTCTACTTTGGTTTCATCTGACCATATGACATTCTCCCAATACTCTTCTGGAACATCCAAATGCTCTCTAGCAAACTTCAGACAGGCCCAGATATGTACTGGCTTAAGCATGGGGACACGTCTGGCACTGCAGGATCTGAGTCCCTGGTGGCGTAGTGTGTTACTGACGGTAGCCTTTGTTACGTTGGTCCCAGCTTTCTGCAGATCATTCACTAGGTCCCCCCGAGTGGTTCTGGGATTTTTGCTCACAGTTCTTGTGATCATTGTGACCCCACAGGGTGAGATCTTGCGTGGAGTCCCTGATCGAGGGAGATTATCAGTGGTCTTGTATGTCTTACATTTTCTAATTATTGCTCCCACATTTGATGTCTTCACGCCAAGCTGCTTGCCTATTGCAGATTCAGTCTTCCCAGCCTGGTGCAGGTCTACAATTTTGTTTCTGGTGTCCTTCGACAGCTCTTTGGTCTTCACCATAGTGGAGTTTGGAGTGTGACTGTTTGAGGTTGTGGACAGGTGTCTTTTATACTGATAACAAGTTCAAACAGGTGCCATTACTACAGGTAATGAGTGGAGGACAGAGGAGACTCTTAAAGAAGAAGTTACAGGTCTGCCAGAAATCTTGCTTGTTTTAGGTGACCAAAAACTTATTTTCCACTATAATTTGCAAATAAATTCTTTAAAAATTAGACAATGTGATTTTCTGGATTTGTTTTCTCATTTTGTCTCTCATAGTTGAGGTCTACCTATGATGTCAATTACAGGCCTCTCTCATCTTTTTAAGTGGGCGAACTTGCACAATTGGTGGCTGACTTAATACTTTTTTTTCTCCACTGTAGTTTTTTTCCAAACCATTATGGGGTTTATATAGTGTATTAAACAGCTTGTATTTTATTTTTCACTGTATAGTATAAATAACATAAAGTTATATGCCTAAGTACAATGATGATAATGCCAAATTTATATGTATATTTTATTTTATTTATTTTTTCCTCCTACAGGCTGTCAGTTCCCCATGGTGGATGCTTTAGATGCTCATATCTAGCAGCTAGAGATATGGGATTCCAAGAATTTGGGATGTCAGTGAATGTAGCTGGAGAAAACAAGTTTTACAGTGTTTATTCCCAACTCGATTTCTAACAGCTATATCTCCTGGTGCTAATGCTGTCTTGTATGAAAGTTTGTAATCCAGCTTTTAAACATGACAAGGCCCAATACTCTAGCTGCTATCTATCCAGAGATTTGAGCAGCTAAGGCAGCCCCCCCCCTCCCTTTCTGGCCGAGCTCTGGGTGAGAAATTAAAAGGGTTCTCCAGGAATTAAGAAAATGAAAATACTTAAATATAAATACTGTATTATAAATATATTCCCAAATGCTTTTCATTAGTTATAATTGCTCGTTTTGTCTAGGGAGCAATCATTGGGAGAGTTAATTGGCCGTCGCTCTATTAGTACACGCAAAACCTGTTGTAATCACACAGGAGGACAAGTTACTTCACAACACTGAGCTAAAGATCTGCCTCATCCTCCTCTCTGCTCTGCTTGTTAAGGATTATGATCCTGAATACAGCTGATAAGATCTTCATCTGAATCTCTGCAGGGATAGAGTTCATGAGGAAACACTAAGTACAGATAGGATGGACAAGACAGTCTGTGGTAATGTGGGGCTGGGGTAATGGAGACTGCATACAAGTGCTGCTGCTTCTCTATGTACCACCTTATCTCTGTACTTCATGTCTCCTCATGAACTCCATTCTTACAGAGATTCAGCTGAAGATCTTATCAGCTGTATTCAGGATCGTAATCCCTGACAAATAGAGCTTAGAGGAGGCTGATGATGGATCTCAATAGCGGAAAGGGAAATCGTAGATGTGAAAGTAGCCTTAAATGCCTCACGATGGTGTGCATTCACCTTCCTTGGTTATCTGGACTGCTATCTATATTGTTATATTGTTGCAGAATAAAGCTGAGTTCACTTCACCATTTCGCTTTAAAACAGGATCCTGTAAAAAAACAGATCCTGTTGCATCAGTTGTCATCTGTTTTAGCCATTTGCGTCTGAGATCCGTTTTTTAGACTGAAAAACGTCCTGCATGCAGTACTTTTTTCCCCCATCTAACAGAACAGATCTCAGATGGAAATGGCTCAAATGGATGACAACTGATGCAACAGGATCCTGTTTTTTTTTCTTCTTCTGAAGGATCAGAAGAATGGAAAGCTAAATTGTGATGTGAACTCAGTCTAAGGGCTCGTTCACATCAGCGTTATGCTTTCCGTTTGTGTTTTCCGTTATAACATGGTTATAACGGAAAATAACGGAAACCATAAGACGGAAGTCAAAACGGAAGCCTTTAGAGGCATTCCGTTTTAATCCGTCATAATAGAAGCCTATGAGAATCATAACGGATCCATTTGGTTCCCGTTATGCAAAACGGAAAACAAAGTCCTGTCGACAGGACTTTGTTTTCCGTTCAGCATAACGGAACTCAGACGGATCCGTTATGATTCTCATAGGCTTCTATTATGACGGATCAAAACGGAAGCCTCTAAAGGCTTCCGTTTTGACTTCCGTCTTATGGTTTCCGTTATTTTCCGTTATAACCATGTTATAACGGAAAACACAAACGGAAAGCATAACGCTGATGTGAACCCACCCTAAGCTTGTCATGTAATTTTTAGTGGAACTTGAACACCATAAAAACTAAACCTGAAAAATCTTGGTGGTTTTTATACCACCCAACAAAGATTTTTTTTTTTCCAATACAAGATATGGTAAATTAAGTTTTAAAATAAGTTTTCAGCAAAACATAAGACTTAATAAGGCTATGTAAACAGAAAATTTAAAAAGTTATCGGTCTTCGAAGGTGGGGAAACAGAAACAAAAATGCAAAAATGAAAATTGGCCCAGTCTTTAAAAGGACAAGCTGATTTACGTGTGGAAAATTAGTTTGGAAAATATAAAATTTCTTTTGTAAATATTATTAATCTTTGCCTTTATCTAACTTATGAAGTCATTTGATTTTAGAGAACATTAGAGCAAACATTTTGTGCTGCTTGTTGATTCATAGTTATTACAAGTAAAATATACAGAACAATTGATGTTATTACTTTGAAAAATAACGAGGATGGCTCTCTGTCTTTCCTGGAAAGGCTACATTCTTGACAGTTTGTTTTATTGTGGTTTTAAGATATACAGCATTTATGTAAGCAACAACGGAGATCCATAAATTTTAGCATTTAGTAAACACTCATCCCAGCATCCGTTTCATCATGAGAAAAGAGGATGAATCAGAACTCTGCTCTTTGTACGTAGATCTATTGATGCAATCTGAGAACTTAAAGGGGTCGTCTCACTTCAGCAAATAGCATTTATTATGTAGAGGAAGTTAATACAAGGCACTTACTAATGTATTGTTATTATCTATGTTGCTTCCTTTGCTGGATTCATTTTTCCATCATATTATGTGCTGCTCATTTACATGGTTACGACCACCCTGCAATCCATCAGTGTTGGCTGTGCTTATAGACAATAGGAAAAAGCGCCGGCCTCTCTGGGTGGTATATACGAAAACTGTACAACATGTGTTCTACCATCAATCTAGCATAGTATATAAAGTACTAATGAGAACTGTGTCAGGTCATTTCACATATTTAATTTTTTTTGTTAAAACCATATAAATCAGTGATTAAGAATTAAATATTAGGGCTAAATCCATGTATTATCTCTACACACACAGAGTTAAATTTTTTTTATTTTTTTATTGGGGGGGGGGGTTATTGAATTTAATTAAACCAACATATAGGTGATCAGTACACCAATACACAAGGTAGTGCACCAAATTGCCTGTGAGTGTTAACTTGAAATTAAGCATTAGGCCTCAATCGTCTATTTTCATTTATTGTTTCATCACACAGTTGTAATTTTTTTTTAACTTGCATATAGGTGATCACTACAACAATACAGGGTAGTGCAGAAAATTATATGTTAAACTAGGATAATCATCCAACGAACCAAGTTGTCCTCTGCCAGCATCCAAAACATCACTTTTATCCAAATGAACCAAGCCTGGATTGTGGATTAGGGAGGGTTTTCACACTTCGAGCTGGGGCCGGTTAATAGATCTAGCCTTGATGGTCGCATCCCATCTTGCCACTGTTGTTGCCTGCCTGCCTCTATCATGCCACCATTGCGGCCTGTTTTGTACATCTGCTGCTGCCTCCATCATGCCACCACCACCACCACGCTACTGCTGTGGCCTGCTAACCATGACGTTCTGTATGGCTGCTACTCTGCAAATCTGAACTGAACCGAATCTGGAGTGGTTGGCTCATCTCTAATCAATTTCATAGGCACAAACCTGCTGACAGATGCCCCTTAAGAACAGGAACATGTAGAAGTGTCACAGGTGCAGCTCCCCACTGAACGCAACTCCCCACTGAATGCAGGAAGAGGCGTGTCAGTCATCCTGAGTCAGGTGGGTAGAAATTGGAGGGTAGCCTCCCCCATAACTCTTCAATCCATTTCCTGGTAATTTTAAACTATTTTTTTGTCTGAAACTCTGTAGTATTTCAGAGTAAAGCAGTTGTTTGCAACCAGGGAGCCTGTCAGATGCCACTGTCAGAACCACAAGCTTTCCATGGTTCTTGCAGTATGAAACTCCTAAAATGTTCTATCAAGATGACTTCTGAAGTCCAAGGACGTATTAGGAGTTTGATTCAACGTAAAGTAAACCTCTAGGCTGCAGCCATTTTTTCCTCGCTGATGTCATTCCTTTCATCACATTCGAAAAATATTTTTTTTTTAATGTTTTTGCCCAATCAGTGTGACACTTATAGCACTGATTAGATAGTGTCAGACTGTGCAGGGACCCTCCCCCAACTGTTAACACCCAGATGGACCTATTACAGACTTTTGGCAATTCATTCATAAACTTCTACTAGCAATAATAGACAAATCAAACAAAACAATAGCTGATCTCAGGGAGACCAGCTACAAAAAACACCGTGGAGCCTCATTTAAGAGTCTCAACACAGCAATCCAAAGTGCAAAGCTCCCCGGGAAACAGTAATATGCAAAATAGCCATGGAGCCCCAGTTATGGGTCTACAACACAGTGAAAGCCAGATATCCCTCAAAGGAAGGAAAACCAAGCAAAGGGGTGTCCCCATTACAGAGATCACCAAATCCACCATATTAAGTGGCCCCTATGTCAAGATCCCGCTCTTTTACAAGTTTAAGGATGTGACTGGGAAAACCTAAGCCAGTTATCCATCTACAGACAGCTGTTTTGGGGTATTGCCCCTCATCAGTGTGGAGTAGACAAATGGCACAACATAGAAAAGTACATTGCATCTGTGACATACAGTACACACACACACATGCTATTATCAACAGCGTAGCAAAAGGCTCATGGGCCCTGATGCAATAGTTCAGCTTAGCCCCCCCCCTTCGCTCAGTACTTTGTTGCAAGTGGCAGGGGTGCACCTAGCCTTTCTGCTGCTGATGAAAACATTTAAACAGCAACCCTCCCTTCCCCTCCCCATGCCAAATTTTCAACCTAACAACTTCCCTACTGTTAAAGACAGACTTGGAAAACATTACATACAGCTCTACAAAACATACAGGGGAAAACAGCGCCATATACCTCTAACATTCAGTGACATCACCTCTGATGTAGATATTCTCTTTCCTCATCTACTCCTTTTAGACGAGACCGCCATAATGATTTCTTTCAGCCATCTCTGTAGAGTTTGACAGACCTCTTAAATTCCTAATTTTTAGAGATGAGCGAGTAGTGTTCGATCGAGCCGGTATTCGATCGAATACTACGCTATTCGGCATACTCGATTTCAATCGAGTATAACGGCGATGGCGCACTTAGAATTCGTTTCCCCTCCCACCTTCCCTGGCGCTCTTTTTCCACCAATCAACATGCAGGGGGGGTATGACAGGCACGCTGAGCACGCTGGCAGCGCGAAAACAGCGTCTACATGGATTGGCTGGAAAAACCATGTGACCTCGAATATTAAAAACTCAGCTCTTCCTGCTCGTACGCATATGCTGCGTGAACTTAGTCAGGGACAGAGGCTGGAGAAGGGACAGACAGGTTTTAGCAGTTGGACAGGCAGGAGCGTGATTAAAAGCCCTTATCAGGGCTACTATAGTGCACTACAGTGATAGCTTTACTACAAGATACACTTTACAGAGAACGGCTGCCGTATTCAGGGATAGCTGCTGGAGTAGGGACAGAGAGAGGCATTAGTGGTGTATTAGGTGCTCTGCTACATACCAAACTATATTTGGCACTACTGTTCAGCGTTCTTTTTGGCTGAAAAACCCTGTTATATAACTAGTGTGTATATGCACCATCTGATCTGGCAGTATACGGCTGTGAATTTTATTTTTTTTTTTAATTACAGTTTATTTGGCTCTAGTGTTCTGGGTTCTGTGTGCCTGCAATACCCTTTTTGTATACCAGGTGTAAATACCCACCGTCTGTACAGTTAGTACACGGCTGTGTACCTTGAAATATACAATATCTAGGCCTTTTAATTGGCCACTGTACTGTGCGTTCTCTTGCTAAATTATTTCACATACCTGGTGTAAATACCCACCGTCTGTACAGTTAGTACACGGCAGTGTACCTTGAAATATACAATATCTAGGCCTTTTAATTGGCCACTATACTGTGCGTTCTCTTGCTAAATTATTTCACATACCTGGTGTAAATACCCACCGTCTGTACAGTTAGTACACGGCTGTGTACCTTGAAATATACAATATCTAGGCCTTTTAATTGGCCACTGTACTGTGCGTTCTCTTGCTAAATTATTTCACATACCTGGTGTAAATACCCACCGTCTGTACAGTTAGTACACGGCTGTGTACCTTGAAATATACAATATCTAGGCCTTTTAATTGGCCACTATACTGTGCGTTCTCTTGCTAAATTATTTCACATACCTGGTGTAAATACCCACCGTCTGTTCAGTTAGTACACGGCTGTGTACCTTGAAATATACAATATCTAGGCCTTTTAATTGGCCACTGTACTGTGCGTTCTCTTGCTAAATTATTTCACATACCTGGTGTAAATACCCACCGTCTGTACAGTTAGTACACGGCAGTGTACCTTGAAATATACAATATCTAGGCCTTTTAATTGGCCACTATACTGTGCGTTCTCTTGCTAAATTATTTCACATACCTGGTGTAAATACCCACCGTCTGTACAGTTAGTACACGGCTGTGTACCTTGAAATATACAATATCTAGGCCTTTTAATTGGCCACTGTACTGTGCGTTCTCTTGCTAAATTATTTCACATACCTGGTGTAAATACCCACCGTCTGTACAGTTAGTAAATGGCAGTGTACCTTGAAATATACAATATCTAGGCCTTTTAATTGGCCACTATACTGTGCGTTCTCTTGCTAAATTATTTCACATACCTGGTGTAAATACCCACCGTCTGTTCAGTTAGTACACGGCAGTGTACCTTGAAATATACAATATCTAGGCCTTTTAATTGGCCACTATACTGTGCGTTCTCTTGCTAAATTATTTCACATACCTGGTGTAAATACCCACCGTCTGTACAGTTAGTACACGGCTGTGTACCTTGAAATATACAATATCTAGGCCTTTTAATTGGCCACTGTACTGTGCGTTCTCTTGCTAAATTATTTCACATACCTGGTGTAAATACCCACCGTCTGTACAGTTAGTACACGGCTGTGTACCTTGAAATATACAATATCTAGGCCTTTTAATTGGCCACTGTACTGTGCGTTCTCTTGCTAAATTATTTCACATACCTGGTGTAAATACCCACCGTCTGAGCAGTTAGTACACGGCTGTGTACCTTGAAATATACAATATCTAGGCCTTTTAATTGGCCACTATACTGTGCGTTCTCTTGCTAAATTATTTCACATACCTGGTGTAAATACCCACCGTCTGAGCAGTTAGTACACGGCTGTGTACCTTGAAATATACAATATCTAGGCCTTTTAATTGGCCACTATACTGTGCGTTCTCTTGCTAAATTATTTTAAAACCTGGTGTAAATACCCACCGTCTGAGCAGTTAGTACACGGCTGTGTACCTTGAAATATACAATATCTAGGCCTTTTAATTGGCCACTGTACTGTGCGTTCTCTTGCTAAATTATTTCACATACCTGGTGTAAATACCCACCGTCTGTACAGTTAGTACACGGCTGTGTACCTTGAAATATACAATATCTAGGCCTTTTAATTGGCCACTATACTGTGCGTTCTCTTGCTAAATTATTTCACATACTTGGTGTAAATACCCACCGTCTGTACAGTTAGTACACGGCAGTGTACCTTGAAATATACAATATCTAGGCCTTTTAATTGGCCACTATACTGTGCGTTCTCTTGCTAAATTATTTCACATACCTGGTGTAAATACCCACCGTCTGTACAGTTAGTACACGGCTGTGTACCTTGAAATATACAATATCTAGGCCTTTTAATTGGCCACTGTACTGTGCGTTCTCTTGCTAAATTATTTCACATACCTGGTGTAAATACCCACCGTCTGAGCAGTTAGTACACGGCAGTGTACCTTGAAATATACAATATCTAGGCCTTTTAATTGGCCACTATACTGTGCGTTCTCTTGCTAAATTATTTCACATACCTGGTGTAAATACCCACCGTCTGTTCAGTTAGTACACGGCTGTGTACCTTGAAATATACAATATCTAGGCCTTTTAATTGGCCACTGTACTGTGCGTTCTCTTGCTAAATTATTTCACACACCTGGTGTAAATACCCACCGTCTGAGCAGTTAGTACACGGCAGTGTACCTTGAAATATACAATATCTAGGCCTTTTAATTGGCCACTATACTGTGCGTTCTCTTGCTAAATTATTTCACATACCTGGTGTAAATACCCACCGTCTGTACAGTTAGTACACGGCTGTGTACCTTGAAATATACAATATCTAGGCCTTTTAATTGGCCACTGTACTGTGCGTTCTCTTGCTAAATTATTTCACATACCTGGTGTAAATACCCACCGTCTGTTCAGTTAGTAAACGGCTGTGTACCTTGAAATATACAATATCTAGGCCTTTTAATTGGCCACTGTACTGTGCGTTCTCTTGCTAAATTATTTCACATACCTGGTGTAAATACCCACCGTCTGAGCAGTTAGTACACGGCTGTGTACCTTGAAATATACAATATCTAGGCCTTTTAATTGGCCACTATACTGTGCGTTCTCTTGCTAAATTATTTCACATACCTAATTATATACCCAAATATTGTATTTGCAACAAAAAAAAAAATAAAATGCGGAGGGGGGCTAGCGGAATCGGACGTGGACGAGGACGGGGGGCGCGGAAATGCTGTTGGTGGCCTTGTTTGAAGCCAGTGGGGATACAATGCGTGCTGGTGAGGGTCAGCCAGGATCCCACTCATCCAGAATCCCTGCCTTTATGGGACAGTTAAGCAGGGGGCGAGTTACACCGCTTTTGAGGCCTGAGCAGGTTGAACAGGTGGTGCAATGGATAGCCGATAGCGCTTCCACACAGTTGTCCACCAGCCAGTCATCCACACAGTCTCACTCTGACCCTCCTTCCTCCACACCTGGCCAACAGAGTCATCCCACCCTTGACCCCTCCCAGGAGCTCTTTTCGGGTCCTTTTTCAGATGTGCCGGAAGAATCCCAGGAGCTAGCAGAGGAATTTGTTTGTAGTGATGCCCAAACACTTGAGTTTTCGCCATCTCCTGCTGATGTGGACCCTGAACCAGCATCTGTTATCATGAGCGATGATGATGATGAGACGCAGTTGCCATCAAGGGAGGCTGTTGGAATGTCCAGTGGGCAGGAGGAGGAGCAGAGTGAGGAAGAGGAGGTGGTGGATGACGAAATGACCGACCCCACTTGGCCAGGGGTGATGTCCAGCGGGGAAAGCAGTGGAGAGGTGGTGGTCTGCGCAGCACCGAAAAAGGCAGCAAGAGGCAGAGGGATGTCCACAGGCAGAGGGATGTCCAGAGGCAGAGGGATGTCCACAGGCAGAGGGATGTCCAGAGGCAGAGGACAGTCCAGACAGAGTAGTGAGGCCACAGCCAGCACGGCCGAAGCTGTTCCCGGCAGCGGGCAGTCGCGCGAAGCTCCCCCATCGAGGCCTCGTACTTCTGTGGTGTGGAGATTTTTTAATGTTTGTGCGGATGACAAACTGAGCGCGGTTTGCACACTCTGCCACTCAAAACTGAGTAGGGGCTCTGAGAAGAGCAATCTGACCACCTCAGGCATGCGGCGTCACTTGGAAGTCAAGCACTGGGCTGAGTGGGAGAGAGCAAACACAATACAACCTGCGCCCGGTCCTGCTGCCACTGCCTCTTCCCCTTTGTTGTGTCCTGCCACTGCGGTCCAGACCTCCAGCCAGGACACCTCCACATCTGCCTCTGCCTCGGCTACTTTGGGGCCTTCTCCTTCAGCCTCCCCTTCCCCCGCCTCTTCGCCTGCACCTTCACACTCCTCGTCCCATCAACTGTCCATCTCGCAGGCGTTCGACCGCAGGCGGAAGTACGCCTCGAGTCACCCCCAAGCCCAAGCCTTAAACTGCCACATCTCCAAACTGCTGGCCCTGGAGATGTTGCCGTTTAAGCTTGTGGAGACGCATGCCTTCCGCGACCTGATGGCGGCTGCCGCACCTCGCTATTCCGTCCCCAGCCGCCACTACTTTTCCCGGAGTGCCGTCCCCGCCCTGCACCAGCACGTGTCGCGTAACATCAGGCGGGCCCTGAGGTACGCAGTCAGCGCAAAGGTCCACTTGACCACCGACTCGTGGACAAGCGCTTGCGGCCAGGGACGCTACATCTCTTTGACGGCACACTGGGTGAATGTAGTGGAAGCGGGGACGGGGTCGCAAACAGAGACGGCCTACCTACCACCCCCGCCCAAGATTGCCAGCATGGGTTCTGATAAACCCTCCTCCTCCTCCTCTGCCTTAACATCGCCCTCAGCCGCTAGCTGGAAGCGTTGCAGCACTGGCGCGGGGAGACGTCAGCAGGCGGTGCTTAAGCTCATCAGCTTGGGCGACAGGAAGCACAGCACCCCAGAGGTGAGGGACGCCATATTGCAGCAGACGGAGATGTGGCTGTCGCCGCTGCAGCTAGGACCAGGCATGGTCGTGTGCGATAACGGCCGTAACCTGGTGGCGGCTCTGGAGCTTGCCGAACTCGATCACGTACCATGCCTGGCCCACGTTTTTAATCTGGTAGTCCAAAAATTTCTAAAGACTTACCCCAACCTGGCAGAGCTACTGGTGAAAGTGCGGCGCTTGTGCGCTCACTTTCGGAAGTCAACTGTAGCTGCTGCTAGCTTAAAAAAACTCCAGCAACGCCTCCATTTGCCTGAACATCGGCTGTTGTGCGACCTGCCGACTCGCTGGAATTCCACCTATTCCATGTTGGCCAGGGTGTGTGAGCAGCAGAGAGCATTGATGGAGTACCAGATTATGAATCCACGCGTGCCTCCAACTCAGCTCCCTCAGTTTGCCAACCACGAGTGGCCATGGATGGCAGACATATGCGATGTACTGCGTATCTTTGAGGAGTCCACCAAGAAGGTCAGCAGCGAGGACGCTATAGTGAGCGTAACCATCCCGCTCCTATGCGTCCTTAAAGAATCGCTCATCGCAATAAGGGAGAACGCATTGCACGCAGAGGAGACGGGGGTAGGAGGAGACGCAACGGAGCTACACAGTCAGATCACACTTTTGTCTGCTTCACGGTGGCAGTTGCAGGAGGAGGAGGATGAGGAGGAGGATGACGTGGAGGTGGCTGTGGAAGAGGAGGAGGATGCTGGCGGCGAGGGTAGCAGTCAGGCTGTGTGCATCCCATTGGTTCAGCGCGGATGGGGCGGAGAGGAGGCAGAAGAGGAAGAGGAGGAAATGGCAAGTGATCCTTCTGGTGGGGGCAGTGACGTCATGCCTATTCAGAGTCTGGCACACATGGCTGACTTCATGCTGGGCTGCTTTTCCCGGGACACACGTGTTGTCCGGATAGTGGAGAACAAACTGTACTGGGTCTTCGCACTCCTGGACCCCCGGTATAAAGATAACGTCTCCTCTTTTATTCCGGTAGAGGAGAGGACGAATCGATTGCTGGAATACCAGAGGGAACTCGTGCAGAACATGATGGAGATTTTCCCACCCACCATCGCTGGCGGCAGAGAGGAGAGGGTCTCCCAGAGTCCCACAACATCTATCAGGCCCACAGCCACCAGGGGAACACTCTCCAAGGTGTGGGACACGTTCATGGCACCCCCTCGTGCAACTTCCATCACTGCGGGGCCCGCTATCAGCAGGAGGGACAAGTATCGGCGGATGTTGCGGGAGTACCTGGCAGACCGTACCCCTTTCCTCCCCCATCCCTCGGCGTCCTACACTTACTGGGTCTCCAAGTTGGACACGTGGCTGGAACTGTCCCTGTACGCCTTGAAGGTGCTTGCCTGCCCTGCCGCCAGCGTGCTATCAGAAAGGGTGTTCAGCGCAGCCGGGGGCATTATAACCGATAAGCGCAGCCGCCTGTCAACCGACAGTGCCGACAGGCTGACGCTAATCAAAATGAACAGCAAGTGGATTGACCCGGACTTTGCTTCTCCAACCGTGGAAAGCAGCCAAAAGTGAAGTGCCATCTGTATGAAGTGCCATTTCCTCCTCCACCTCCTCCTCCTCCTCCTTAACCGCCGTAGAATTGCTCCGTAAATAAGAAAAATTTATATATTTATGGCTCACCTCTTGGGCCTCCACAAAATGTTTAAGAGGTCTCACCTCTTGGGCCTCCATATAATTTTTAACAGGTCTCACCTCTTGGGCCTCCACATAATTTTTAAGAGGTCTCACCTCTTGGGCCTGCACAAAATGTTTAAGAGGTCTCACCTCTTGGGCCTCCACAAAATTTTTAAGAGGTCTCACCTCTTGGGCCTCCGCAAAATCTTTAAGAGGTCTCACCTCTTGGGCCTCCACATAATTTTTAACAGGTCTCACCTCTTGGGCCTCCACATAATTTTTAAGAGGTCTCACCTCTTGGGCCTGCACAAAATGTTTAAGAGGTCTCACCTCTTGGGCCTCCACAAAATCTTTAAGAGGTCTCACCTCTTGGGCCTCCACATAATTTTTAAGAGGTCTCACCTCTTGGGCCTCCACAAAATGTTTAAGAGGTGTCACCTCTTGGGCCTCCACATAATTTTTAACAGGTCTCACCTCTTGGGCCTCCACATAATTTTTAAGAGGTCTCACCTCTTGGGCCTCCGCAAAATCTTTAAGAGGTCTCACCTCTTGGGCCTCCACAAAATCTTTAAGAGGTCTCACCTCTTGGGCCTCCACATAATTTTTAAGAGGTCTCACCTCTTGGGCCTCCACAAAATGTTTAAGAGGTGTCACCTCTTGGGCCTCCACATAATTTTTAACAGGTCTCACCTCTTGGGCCTCCACATAATTTTTAAGAGGTCTCACCTCTTGGGCCTCCACAAAATCTTTAAGAGGTCTCACCTCTTGGGCCTCCACATAATTTTTAAGAGGTCTCACCTCTTGGGCCTCCACAAAATCTTTAAGAGGTCTCACCTCTTGGGCCTCCACATAATTTTTAAGAGGTGTCACCTCTTGGGCCTCCACAAAATCTTTAAGAGGTCTCACCTCTTGGGCCTCCACACAATTTTTAAGAGGTGTCACCTCTTGGGCCTCCACAAATCTTTAAGAGGTCTCACCTCTTGGGCCTCCACATAATTTTTAACCCGTCTCACCTCTTGGGCCTCCACATAATTTTTAACAGGTCTCACCTCTTGGGCCTCCACAAAATCTTTAAGAGGTCTCACCTCTTGGGCCTCCGCAAAATCTTTAAGAGGTCTCACCTCTTGGGCCTCCACATAATTTTTAACAGGTCTCACCTCTTGGGCCTCCACATAATTTTTAACAGGTCTCACCTCTTGGGCCTCCACATAATTTTTAACAGGTCTCACCTCTTGGGCCTCCACAAAATCTTTAAGAGGTCTCACCTCTTGGGCCTCCACAAAATTTTCCATGAGCCTCTGGCCAGCCCACGGCCTCTTCCTGCCTTTTGCGGTCCTACGCATCCCTCAACATCCCCACTGCTTTACCTGCTAGACATGACACTGGGCCAGGTCGGGTCACTGACATCTCAAGCGCCAACAATTTGGGCATTTTAAGGCTTCTGCATGTGTTTGAGTTGTTTTTACATTTTAAAGAAGACATGTCTGACCACATCTCACACACACACACACAATGACAATTAGGGGTGGGGTCTATTTGCTTTCCCCCTTGCCTATGCCATCTGTGGTTGTCATAGGCAACGTGATTTTAAGGGGTGCAGAATTTCATCTTCTTTTTTGTCTAGTTTGGCTTGGGGTCCATGGCAATGTAGAGGAAAGAAGGTTTCCTTGTATGGTCTCACTTTACAGAGAGGTTATATTGTCTTTGGAGTGTATTGTTGAGAGGCTGTGATAGTGGCGTAATAGTGCGACTTGGGCGCGTTATATGCACCCAGACATGCTTCCCCTGCTGTCCCAGTTGCATTCCAGCAGTGTTGGCATCCTTTTCTGAGGTTTCAGGGTGGACTTGGTGACCTCCAAGTGGTCGAATTGAGATTTCCAAGTGGCGAGCATTTTTTTCCCATAGACTTTAATGGGATTCGATATTCGGTCGAATAGTCGAATTTCGCGGTCTATTCGAATCGAATTTCGAACTTTCGAATATTTCACTACTCGCTCATCTCTACTAATTTTCCATCTTCCTCCCACATTCTGAACATCCCATCCTGCCACCCCTAATACTGTGCCCGCTGTGGTACCCAATAGTATACAGCAGAAATAGATAATCCACCTGGAAATACCAGGTGTAGTACCACACAGATAGTGCCCTCTTCAATAATTATTGGCATACTGTGCCCTAAGAAATAACTGTGCCAAGCAAATAGTGTCCCTGACACTAATAGTGTCGTAAACATAGTGTCCCCCAAAAATAATTTTGCTAACCTGATACTGTAACAGGGTGCCACCCACAGTAATAGTGATCTCCAAAGTTTTTATGAATTATCTCCCAGAGTGCAGTGTGAACAGTGCCCCAATAGTAATAATGCCCCTATTGTGTCCATGCTAGTGTGTTCCCCAGTCAAACGTCACATTGTTCAATTAACTGAAAACTGTGTTTTCAGCTGGAGAACTGGTATTTCCATGCTGGCGTTGTCTTTATAGCAGAATATCACTGCAGCAGAGGACCAGGACTCCAGCTGCATCCATCCCTTCACGCCTCACCCAATCTAAATAAACTTTAGTCTCTTTGGTGTGAACAGAACATCAAAGCTCATCCACATTCACCGCTCATTGCTTCATATCTACAAGCATACAGGATTCAAAATAAAGGATTATCAGTGCATTATACAAGACCATTAGGTGCTCAGTATGGTGTTCACAGATCTGCAGATCTACCGGTTTATTTATTCATGTTCCGAAGAATAAATGAATTCTATTTGAGCCCTATTAATATTGTGTCCATAAGGAGAATATTTCCTATTCCACCAGGTTCACACAAAGCAGAAGGAGTATTTTCTTAGTGGTGGGTCCATTCATGTGTTATTATTGGGTGCTTGCTGTCATAAAGATCATCTCTCCACGTAGTGACTTTCTGGTGTGCTTGTAGAGGGCAGACAGCTGGCACAAGCACATCTGTAGCATAAAGCACAAGGAGGGAAGCAATAGCCTGAACCTGTAAAGAGGGATGCAAACAGATTCTGGACAACGCAGGTCTGCTTAACATATGTCCAGTGACCCGGCCCAGTTTCCAGAAAATGCTGGAGAGAACCTGAACTTACAACTGATCACATAGTTACTCATGTGTTGGTCATATTCATCCAGTGCATCCCAGATGTCAAATAGAGCCAAAGAGAAAAATACAGCATGCAGCATTCTTCTGTCCGGCACTATTATTGTATAGACACTGGCCCTCTGCCCTAATTATACAGGGACAACATCTTTATTTGAAAAGCCAGACAAGAAAGTAAAAAATTTTCTGATTCCTTGACACTTCTCTGTTATGTTGTACCACTAGACTGCATGCTCATTGTAGAGACATTTCATGCTTGTGAAGTTCAATAAAATCATATTCAGATATAAGTTTTGAGGGTGCTACCACATCTCACGGCTGTGCTGCGTTTTAGATGTGACAAAAAACTTATCAATTTTTGCAACAACATACCTGCATTTATGCTGTATTTTCTTCTGGTACAGGATTAAAAAAAACAAATCACACACAGCAAAACTGAATTACCTTTTCCTTTGCTGGAAGAAAACGCACCATAAACGCAGATATGTTGTTGCAAAACCCACATACATAATGTATAAGGGAAAGATCTGAACTTGTTTTGTGTTTTTGACTCACTTCTGTTTTTGGCTCAAAATCACTGATGGGAATCACTGACCAAAACACTGACCATATGGAAAAGGCCTGGTGGACTATCCTGTTCTTCTTAGGCTTTGGTATCAGATTTTGCCCAGTTTAGTTCCAGCGACAACATTTCCCCCTTTTATTTGCAAATTGTAATGTTGTCACAGGATAGGCCAACTGTAGATGATTGTCGGGGGTCTAATACCCCACACCCCTGTCGAGCAGTTGTTCTGGTTTAGCATAATCACAGAAGGGGGCACCTTAGGATAGGCCATCAGTAAGCCACCCATAGTAAAGACTGGACAACCCCTTTAACACAATGTAGAAACGTAAAACAATCAGGGAAATTTTCTGCGCTAAGCATAATTCCGGCTCAATTTGCACCAAGAATTGTCGTACATTTCTTGTTCCACAGCTTAGTTTTAATGAGGAAAAGGGTGTGGCTTATAAAAGGAGGCACGGCTTAAATGTGAAAGCGGAAATTGCCTTCTAACATAGTTACATAGTTACATAGTTAATATGGTTGAAAAAAGAGAAATAAGTACATCGAGTTCAACCAAGGGCTAGATGGGGACATGAATCCCACAAAGAAATGAGACTCAGATTTCTAAATGTTTTCATAAGCATTAATGTTGTTTATCTTTAAGAATTCATCCAAACCCTTTTTAAAACTGTCCATTGTTCCTGCTGTCACCACGTCCTAAGGAAGTGTGTTCCAAAGATTTACAGTTCTTACAATAAAGCAGTTTTGACGCTTCTGGAGACTGAACTTTTTATTCTCCAGTTGGAGGCAGTGCCCCCTTGTCCTTTGAGGGCATTTTACATGGAACAATTTTTCACCGTATTTTTTGTATGGCCCATTTATATATTTGTATAGGTTAATAATGTCGCCTTTTAGATGTCTCTTCTCAAGACTAAATAAATTCAATTCTTTTAATCTTTCTTCATAAATAAGACCCTCCAAGCCCCTTATCATCTTAGTCGCTCTCCTCTGTACTTTTTCCAGCTGCAGTGCATCCTTTCTATGGACTGGTGCCCAGAATTGAACTGCACATTTTAAGCAAAATGCATCAAATCTATCATATAGAGTGAGCCACTGTGATACATTAAGCTCAGCTTCTGCCTGCCAATATTATACATTCTGGAAATCGGCAAATCATATTCCCTGAAATTAATAAATTTGAAAATAACTTTTTAGTGTTCTACACATGTACCCGCACCACAGAGCACATTAGAGCACATTGGATATAAAAATGTAACTCCAGTCACCAGATTTAGGTTGTAAATTACAGAATTTTGTTCCTATAGTGACCACTTGATATTTCCAGACTTCCATGAATGTTAAAACTGCAGAATATTTAAATACTAGAGGAAACCTAAGAAAAAGTAGACACATCCCAGCCCTAACTCATTTCTTCAACCTATCGCTAACCTCCAGTGTCTTCCGGTCTGGTTTTAAACACGCTACAATTAACCCATCCTATTGCCCAATATCACTTCTTCAATATGCCTCAAAGCTACTTGAGAAACATGTGCATTTTGAACTTTCCTCTCACCTCTCCTCCTGATCACTCCTGGACCAGCTACAATCTGGCTTCCGACCCCACCACTCACCTGAAACTGCCCTTACCAAAGTCACCAACGACCTGCTAGCAGCCAAAACCAAAAAACATTACTCTGTCCTCCTCCTCCTTGACCTGTCCTCTGTCTTTGACACCGTCGACCACTCCCTTCTGCTACAAACTCTCTCATTTCTTGGCATCACTGACCTGGCCCTCTCATGGATCGCATCATACCTCACAGACTGGACATTTAGCGTCTCCCACTCTCGCACCACCTCCTCCTCTCATTCCCTCTCTGTTGGTGTCTCACAAGGCTCTGTCCTAGGACCCCTGCTCTTCTCTATCTACACCTTCAGCCTGGGACAGCTCATAAAGTCCAATGGCTTTCAGTATCACTTTTATGCTGACGACACACAAATCTACCTCTCTGGTCCAGACATCACCACCTTACTATCCAGAATCCCACAATGCCTATCTTCCATATCCTCTTTCTTCTCCCGCTTTCTAAAACTTAACATGGATAAAACAGAATTTATCATCTTTCCCCCATCTTGCACAACCCTTCCAACAGACCTATGTATCACGATCAACTGCTGCGCACTCTCCGCGGTCAAACAAGTCCACTGCTTTGGAGTGACCTTGGCTTCTGCCCTCTCCTTCAGACCACACATCCAAGCCCTTTCCACCATCTGCCGCCTCCAACTCACAAATATCTCCCACATCCGTGCGTTCCTCAACTATGAGTCTGTGAAAGTACTAGTACATGCCCTCATCATCTCCCGCCTAGACTACTGCAACATTCTCCTCTGTGGTCTTCCATCTAGCACTCTTGCCCCCCTCCAATTTATCCTCAACTCTGCTGCCCAACTAATCCACCTTTCACCCTGTTACTCCTCTGCATCTCCCCTTTGCCATCCCTTCATTGGCTCCCCATTGCCCAGAGAATTCAGTTCAAAATACTAACAAATACATACAAGGCCGTCTACAACCTGTCCCCTCCCTACATCTCAGAGCTACTTTCCCGACACATCCCCACACGCAATCTCCGATCCTCACAAGACCTCCTTCTCTCCTCCCCTCTTATCACCTCTTCCCACAATCGCCTTCAGGATTTCTCCCGTGCAGCCCCCATACTCTGGAACTCTCTACCCCAACATATCAGACTCTCACCTACAGTGGAATCCTTCAAAAGAAACCTGAAAACCCACCTCTTCAGACAAGCCTAAAACCAGTGACCCTGCTGCCTCTACACCGCCATGACCAGCTCTACCCTCACCTACTGTGTCCTTCTCCCATACCACATAGATTGTAAGCCCTCGCGGGCAGGGCCCTCTCTCCTTGTGTACCAGTTTGTAATTCGTCTTGTTCATGCTTAGTGCAATTGTCTGTATTATGTATGTAAACCCCTTTTAATATGTACAACGCTATGGAATGAATGACGCTTTAATAATAATAAATAATAATAACATAAACAGATTTTCATTTTGGTAGGGTTTCTTTCAGATGTAATCTGCTCAAAGAGCCTGCAACAAAGTTTTATATGGCAACAGATTGTAAGCAAGCTGCAGATTTTAGAATGCACAGCATATGTTATCTGTTGTGGGACTTTGCTATGCAATGCAAACAATGAAATAATTAGCATAATCATTGCAATAATAGATGACGAGTGATGTGAAACCCTTTCCATATGACAGTGTGTGACCCAGATATTTCATTCATAGCCACGTAAGAAATAAGAAATACTGGCAGTCATGGAATGTGATCTGTATTTTACGTTATTGCTTAATTTCAACCATTAAGCTTTTTATGTTGTTACTATGAGAGTCATGTGGGTTTACCATCTGGCTGAAGTATTTCTCACAGTTACGTTCGGGAAGCAATTAATGTGTATTATGAAATCCTTCTGACAGCATTTTCCTATTGAACAATTTGAATCCTTAATTAATTAGTTTGAATTTGGGAAACATTGGCCTTTGAAGCCAGAGAAAAAAAATTATCTGCAGTCTGGTTTGAAATTGTCAGAGAGCAGCACCTATATAAGCAAACAAAAAAACACAAGTTTGGGTGCGTTAGCATCTTTGATTTCAGGTGTGTGTTTGTGTGACTTAAGTGTGTGACTTAGGCCCCATTCAGATGACCGTGTTTCACTGCCCGATACGGGCCGTGAAAGCCCGGCCTGTGCTGCCCCAGAGGACGGGAGCGCATGGCGTCATTGGTTGCTATGACGCCGTGCGCTTCCTGAGGCCGCCGCCGTACAGTGAAACACTGTACACGGCGTGTACAGTGTTTCACTGTACGGCGGAGGCCTCAGGAAGCGCACAGCGTCATAGCAACCAATGACGCCGTGCGCTCCCGTCCTCTGGGGCAGCACACGCCGGGCTTTCACGGCCCGTATACGGCCATGAAACACGGTCGTCTGAATGGGGCCTTAAGATTGAAGAGTGACTTTAGATTCATGGACTTTAGAAGGGGACAGTAAGTCAGTTGCTTTTCATTGCTTTGTGTTATTGTAATTTTTCTTTTTCTCTTGTGTAATCCCCATTAGTATGTGTTCCACTACTTTTACAAGGCAGTCCAGTGCACATCTTGTCAACTGTATGCAGTCCTGGAACAGCCGTTTGTGGGTTCATATCTCAGTTCAAAATGTAAGCAAATTTGGCATTTGGAATTGCACATCCTGTATCTAAACAACTGAATTTCAGCATTGAGGTGCGTTGACAATTTGGAAAAGAGTTTGCTGCTCACTGAGCAGGTACTCTATGGGGTAGATGTGGGGGAAGGTGGTAGCATGGAGGCTCAGGAAAGTGAGGTAGGTAGCTGGATAACAGTTAGAAAGCAGGGTAGATGGAAGAATGCCATGGAAGCAAGCCTTGATCTGACACTCCAACAAGTTTGCAAGGTTGGCAGGTGAGAGGGATGTTAGTTCAGGGAGAGCACTGCTGCAACCAGACACTTCTTCTGCCAGTCAGGGGAATGTCAGCTCCAGTAAGCAAGGGGCCAGGAGTGCAGGGCATGCCAGACTAGTGCTGGTAGTAGGTGACTCGACTTATTAGGGGTACAGAGAGGGCGATCTGTCACAAAGACCGGGATCGTCAAACGGTCGTCTTCCTTGATATTGAGTTCGACACATTGCGGATCGGGTTGACAGATTACTGGGAGGGGCTGGCGAAAATCCAGTGGTCATGGTCCACATTGGAACAATGACAAAGTTAGAGGTAGGTGTAGGGTCCTTAAAAATGATTTTATCGATTTAAGTTGCAAGCTCATGGCAAGGACCACAAAGGTAGTATATTTTGAAATACTACCTGTACCACGAGCCACATAAGAAAGGCAACGGGAGATTAGGGAGGTTAACAAGTGGCTCAAGAACTTGTGTAGGAAGGAGGGCTTTGGCTACCTGGAGTATTGGGCCGACTTGTCTGTTGGCTACATGCTGTATTGTAGGGATGGGCTGCACCTCAGTGAGGAAGGTGCATATGTTTTGGGGGAGTAGATGGCTAGAAGGTTGGAAGAGTGTTTAAAATAGGGACTGGGGAGAGGGTATTTACATTATTGGAGGGGAAGATACCCCAGATAGAGAACTTGGGCAAGGAAATGTAACTAGGGGAGGAATGGACTAGAAAAGTTCATAAGGAAAGGTGTAGGGTAAAAAAATATGTAATACACCGGAGTGGTATTACCATTTCTGCACTCCGCTACTGTCTCTAATGACATAAATGTCATCTTTGTATTTATTTCCAGGTCCTTCACATTATGCATTGATAATGTTGCTCTGAAACTGTTATGTTCATGTACTGTGCCTGGTTTGACAGCAGGTGGCAGCGTATATAGCAGAGAGAGAGACAGATATTTAGATAGAATGGAACTCACCATTCCATTCTCCCTCCTGCTTCATACCAAAAGGGAGGAGTAGTAGTTTTAGTTAATTCCAGTTTATTTGAGCTGAGAAGACATGAAAGATATAGCAGCCAGAGGAAAGTGTTCTTTGGCAGGAGCAGGAGCCACAAAAGGGAAGTAGCTTGTAGAGCACCTAGACTCCATGCTAATTTACTTTACTGAGTGTCAGGAGGGGGATAACAGTTGAAGGCACCCCAATCCAAGGATACCAAAATCAACCAAATGTCCAGTAACCAGACCCAAGCAGAGTTTAGCACAGCAGAGCGAAATAGAGCAGAGTTATTAAGCGAGCCTGTCAGCCCAGCAGAGAAAGAGAGAAAGCACAGTTACCAAGTTTGCCTGCCAGTTTATGCCAAATCCTGCTGGAACCAAGAGAAAGTCTGAATATTGTCTGGAATCAAGTTTATCCAAGTAAAGCTGCTGTTAACATTTACCAAGGCCTGGAACAATTTATTCTTCATCCCCTAACTCACCCACTTTATTTGCTTCGGAGCCTAAGCCTGGGGTCCTGCTGTATCCAGGTAGGAGCACCGTGACACCTATAGGCCGTATCACACCACTTAGCATTCCACTAAACTTGGGACGTAATAGGGGGGTGGGGGGTGTCGCGTTGCAAATAAACAAAAACTTCTTAGTTGCATGTATACTAATTCCAGAAGTCTGACTAATAAAACTGGTAACTGGAATTAGTAATTATGTACCTCATACAGTGATAATGCCCCCTGAGAGTATCCTTTAGTAGTAGTTTTCTCCATATTGTGCCTAATAATAATTATTATTGTGTCCAATAATAATAATAAGTTCCCCCACTGAACACATTGTAGTAATAATGCCCCATAGTGCCCTCAGTAGTGATAAAGCTACACCAAAGTGCACCCAGTAGTAATAAGGCTTCCTAAAGTGTCCCTAGTAGTCACAAGGCCCCTTAAAGTGTCCTGAGTAGTAATAAGGCCCTCTAAAGTGCCCCAAGTCGTAAGAAGGCCCCCTAAAGTGCCCTCAGTGGTAATAATGTCTCTTAAAGTGCCCCCAGTGGTAATACTGTATGGGCTCAACAATGATTGAGCCCCATCCATTGAATTTAATAAAGGGAAGGCCTGAGCAGCTACAGTGTGTAAAAAAATTCAATGTTATAAAACTATAATATTTAGGTCTAGTACATTTATATATGTATGTTTGCATGTTCAAACCCAAGGTTCGCTAAAAATAAAGTTAAAAAAAAACTTTTAAAATATAGACACAAAAAAACTTTTTAGTTGCTTTGGCTCCCAAAAGATTGAATAAAAATGATTAAAAAGTTATTCATAATACATACCCAAAATGGTATCCATACAAACTACAAATCAACCTGCAAAAAACAGCCTTTACACAGCTCTGGAGATGAGAAAATCTTTGTAGATTCTGTTAGTTTCAGATAAGCCTAATTTCTGTTTAAAAAGTTCAGTTTGGACCCAATCGTCCAACTTTTTTTTAATGGATTTTTGCTTTTACTCTCCTTCCTTCCCCCTCCTTAAAGGGAACCTGTCATCAACTTTATGCTGACTGTACTGAGGGCAGCATAAAATAGTGACAGAAATACTGATTTCAGCAGTGTGTCTCTTTTAAGCTAAAAGTGAGTGGTTGCTGAGAACCAACATCACAAACATTGCATCCTAGGCCTTGAAAAGAGTCAAATCTTCCTGAGAAGAGTCATGGTTATTCCTAATCTCCTGCTCTCCTGCCTATCTGCTGATGATTGGCAGTTCTTTCCTGTAGAGAAGGGGAGAAAACTAGGTAGAAGCCTGTCAGTCATCATCAGGGAAAGCAGTCATCAGGCAGGGAAAGCAGGAATTCATAAATAACCATGACTCTTCTCATGAAGATTTGACTCTTTTCCAGGCCTAACCTGCAATGTTTGTGATGTTGGTTCTCGGCAACCACTTACTTTTAACTTATAAATGACAGACCGCTGAAATCAACTCGCCTGTCTCTACTTTATTCTGCTGTTAGTATGGGTAGCATAAAGGTGATGACAGGTTCCCTTTAAGCTCTTGAAAACAATGGCAAAAATAGCTAATAATGTCAGAGTGACACTGGCATATATAGCCATGGATAAACACATGTTTAACGGTGTTAACAAACAGTATGTTTAAAAACACACATGTCACATGTGTTATGCTTTTTATTACAAAGCTTATCGGGGGCAGTGTTATGGGAAAAAACAGTGGCTTTTTGGGGGAACCAAACATCCAAAAATTATATCTTAAGCTACTTTCAGACTAGCGGCAGCCTTCTTCGACAGGCTGTTCCGGAGGGTGAACAGCCTGCCGGATCCGTGCTGCCGCTAGTGCACGCGTGCCGCCGGAACTCTGCTCCGGCCCTATTCACTATGTCGTAGCTTTATTCCGGACGCTTCTCTGCATGTTTGCCATGCTGCAGCCGGAACTCCGGCCCGCCCCCATTATAGTGTACTAGCAGCAGCAGCGGATCCGGCAGGCTGTTCAACAGCCTGCCAGAGAAGGCTGCTGCAAGTCTGAAAGTAGCCGTACCGAGGTCAGAATGCCTGCCCATATGACACGCACACTCCAAGAGTCCCACAACACCTCCCAGGCCAGAGCCCAGAAAAATGAAGTTTGCCACAACTATGTGGTACGACAGCAACTGAACCATCATTTAAGCTTGCACATGAGCTAATTGCTAGTCAAGAATAGTTTTTTCACAGGCACACATTTCATTAAGGATGCGGGGAAAAGTAGGAGTAGGAGGACTTTGAGCAGGAGAAGAAGAAGCTGATGAAGGTGACAGTGTCTACTGCTTGGGGATGCAGGCTGGCTGCCACAAAAAAGACCAAAAGAAGTAAGATAGACTTGTTCTGATTGAGAATGCTGGCTAATTCTATTTTTCCACAGGATCTGGTGATGCTGCCTTATGTGCTGCAATTGAGCCCTGGTACCTATGTTTGTCTTTAAATGCCCACGGCTTATTTTAATCTTGCAGATCTTGCACACTGCTGTGGTTCTGTGTGCTGGCCTTGCGGCGAAAAAACATAATAAGGGATTTGCTTGCACAGAATTAAATGCAACTGCGCTTGGCCTAGGTCAGGTTTTGTACCTGCATCCACAGTATCAGCTACATCATCAGTTCCCAAGCTGATGACAATAGGAGCAGATCTGGCCAGTCCTTTTGGAGGTTTTGGCTGTAAATGCCTCTGCTCTTTATTGCAACCATTTCCATCACCCTTTTCTCCTCTGATGTCTCCTATTCAGCACACTAATTCAGCTCCCATGCCCTGTCCAACACACAATCATTGTCATAGTCTTCACCCTCCTCGCCACTTCCAGGGTGTAATATATATTGTTGGGCTCTATGGCCCAGAGTGCCACCATTGCTATCACTGCCCCTACCACCACCTCTGTGACAACAAGTACCATCAGCACTACCACCAACACTGCTATGCATGGGGTTCCCCTCTCCTTTCAACCTCCTCCTTTTTACGGTCCAAACGCTGACTGTTCTCAGTCAAGTCAGCAATAGGAAGACACTCTTGACTATTTGCTGTGTGTGGTGAGGTTTTATTGCTTCTTCTTAGGAAATAAGAAGGAACCCCCCCAGGAGGGGGCAGTGAAGAGAGAGATGATGCCTGTGAATGGCTTCTCTGTGGCTGCAAGGAGGAGGAGCGGAAGAAATGCTGTGACCCCTGGCTCAAGGCATGTTGTCAGACTTACAAGTCACGTCCACATCATTCTGCTGTGACTGAGAGGAGGAGTGAGCCATGCAATCCACAAACTTAGGCTCCATTCACACGTCCTGTTTTTCTTTCCTGATTCGATCCTGATCCTGATCTGGATCCATTAATTTCAATGGGTCCTGAAAAAATCAGGATCGAATCAGGAAAGAAAAACAGGACGTGTGAATGGAGCCTTATCCACTTTCTCATCAGTGATAATATTGCACCTATCCAAAGCCAGGGATAACTGTGGTCTACTACTACTACCACTTCTGGCCAGATTTCGGATGCTACCACTACCCACATTCTGGCTCTGGTAAGACAAGACTTTTTTTTAAACCTGCCACATTTTAGACATTTTATTTTGAAACCTAATGTAAACTCGCGATTTACCTGAATGGAAAATCATAGGTTTGGTACACAGTCATGCAAAATTATAAGTTTGTTTTCTGTTACTTGGCGACAGAGGCACAATTAAATGTTTTTCCCCTTCTACAAGGGTCAATACCGCTATTGAGAATTTACTTTGGGAATAATGCAGCACTGGTGCTGGTACAATTTATGCATACTGTATTTTTTGCATTTAAAACAATGTTTAAGAAAAGACCTTTCTATACTGTAAAACACATTGCAAACTTCTAATGCAATTATTCTCCTTTACCCCCAACAACATTATCCACGATCACCAATATAACGATGCAGGAAAGGTTGTAATATGTCTGTAATTTGCATTTAATTTCACTGGTATAAAAACGGCGGTAGTGCTCTAAAATGCTTTTGCTATAATGCAAGGCATTTAAAAACCTCAGACAGATATAATGCACTGAAAAGATGGGCTCAGCAGCAGAATGCTATTGGGGTGCTGTGCTGGCAACAATAAGTGGAAACTTTAGGTTTTGAAAAAAAAACAGGTGTCTCTGCTCAAATGGTGGCTAGTTTTGTACAACAGAACAGCAAGAACGAGGTTCTGTAGCAGTTGTATTATTAAGCACTGTGCCTCAGCCCATCACTCCCTCAAATTGCTTTCCCTGATCAAAGACCCTCAATTATTTATATTCTTTCCTACACTGTCCCTGTTACACTACAAGAGATTTACTGTATAATATTGTTTTCTTTCAGAAACTGCATACATCCGTCCACCCTCATTAAGAGCTCCACACATAATGACATTGTGCTTGTTCTGCAAAAGTACCTCCCTGCACCATTGATTGGCTGATCCAGGCTGTCAGTCTGTGAGGTAATCAGGGCAAGCCCTCCTCCCAACTTCCTCCCTGGATCATGTAAACATATTTCTTCCTCCCTCAAGGTTTGGCCCGCCAACATTTGCCGTAGAATGGCGCTGCACGCAGTTTTACTGGATTCTTTTAAAACGAGCTTAACCACTTCCCATCCGGGCCATTTACCCCCTTCCTGACCAGGCCTAATTTTGCAAATGTGACATGTGTCACTTCATGTGGTAATAACTTTGGAACGCTTTTACTTATCCAAGCCATTCATAGATTGTTTTCTTGTGACACATTGTACTTTGTGTTAATGGTAAATTTGAGTCAATATATTTTGCCTTTATTTATAAAAAAAATCCAAAATTCACAGAAAATTTTGAAAAAAATCACAATTTTTTAAATATTAATTTCTCTGCTTTTAAGTTGCATAGGGATATCTAATAAAATTGTTATTAATGAACATTCGCCATATGTCCACTCTATGTTGGCATAATTTTGGAAATGTAATTTTATTTTTTGAGGACGTTAGAAGGCTTCGAATTTTAGATGTAATTTTTAAGATTTTCATGAAAATTTCCAATAGTTAATTTTAAACGACCTTTGCAGTTCTAAAGTGACTTTGAGGGGCTTAAATAATAGAAACCTCCCATAAATGAACATATTTTAGAAACTACAGCCCCCAATGTAATCCAAACTGATTTTTACAAAGTTTCTTAACCCTTTAGATTTCCCACAAGAATTAAAACAGAAGGAAGGTGAAATTTAGAAATAAATATATATTTTTTTGCAGATTTTCAATTTTTCATTCATTTTTCCTATAAGATAGCAAGGGTAAACAGCAATTCAAACCTGAATATTTATCTTCCTGATTCTGAAGTTTGCAGAAACACCCCATATGTGGTTGTAAACTGCTCTGTGACCGGCAGTAATGAGAGGGAGTTAGTACAAGCATTTGTGATGGCTTTGACAGCTTGCCAGAGTGATCAAAAGCCTGGAGGCCAGGAAAAAAGGTCTCAGGTTAAAGCTCCATGTTCTTGGCTGTCAGGAGGCAGCTGAGTCATGGAGCTTCTATGTACAGGTGCTGCAAACAGGGGGCAAAGCTCAAGGATGTTTTAAAACGTCCATTCAGAGATAGAGATCACCTACCAGGACGTTTATAGTCAATGGGCAGACTGTAAGTGGTTAAAAAGGTTCAAGTTCATTTGGAAGACAAATTTTTGTGAAATTTGCAACAAGCCAAGCTTGTTATAAATTGATTCGCCCACCCTTACATAACTCCATGGATGGGAATACAACAAAGGTATGGGTGTCAGATTATGGAGATGCAAAGAAAACTTTTTTGCAAATTGTTTCATTTTCTAAAATTAATAAAACCATAGCAAAAATGATAAAAAATTTTGGTTTTGAAGTCATACTGGCTTTATTTTTCATTTCTGCCCCATTACTAAGCCTTTTCAGGTTCCCAGTGTTTAATATAAAATATTAAATGGTTCCATTAGCAAAAAAAAAAAGGCTCACCCCAAATACCAATTAAGCGGCAACTTTACGTACTTCCTACCTAACAGACACCTCCCAAAACATACTGCTAATTTGAAATTGCGTTTATTGCAGAAAGCTATGTGAATGGAAACAATAAAAAAAGTCATGGCTTTTGGAAGGCAAGAAGTAAAAGATGAAAAAATAAAAAAATAAATTAAACCTGCATGAAATATGCATGGAACAGTGTTTGCTCTGCTGTTAACACTTACCTGTAGGGTATTTAAGTGTTTCTACATAACATTGTCTAATGATATTTCTTCTCACAATTAACTTAATTACAAACCACAAGTTTAAGAAGTTTATTTTATCAGCTTAATTATTTCTATGTTAGAAGATGTTAGTGGTGCATGGTGTGGAGTCATTTCCTTGAGTTTGCCTTGTCAATGTGATAGGGATGTTAAGGTTCATGTTATAAATACAGTAAAGCTATGCCTTGAGGGAGCAGTATAATGATTTGCAGCTGCTGGTGGAAATGATGTTCTGAGCAGTGTGTGCAAATCATACAAGAAGAGAAACATTCTCATTAACATGTTTTTGCTGATGACACAAAACTATGTAGGATTCTCAAAGCTCAGCTTGCTTGTAAAACGTTTCAGAAATACATAGGTAAGCAGTCAACCTGGGCAAGTACATGGCAAATTAAATTTAATATTGATAATGTAATGCAGATATTGGGACCAATTTTCAATACTACACTGTAAAAAGAATATTTGACAACTTAAAATGTTGCAAAAGTAGGCAACTAGAATAACACATGGGATGGCAATTCTCTTTTACAATAAAAGGTAGTATACCAGGGGTTAGCAACTTCCGGGACCCCAGCTGTTGTGAAAGTGCATCTCCCAGCATGCACACTTATTTAGCTATTCTTGGAACTCCCATGGAAATAAATGGAGCATGCTGGGGGTTGTATTTTCACAACAGCTGGAGTGCCGGAGGTTGCTGACCCCTGTAGTACACACACAAAAAAATGGGCCACTATTTCGCCTTTACCATATACATGAAAGACAGTACACAATGCCTTTAGAAAACAATACAGTTACCACTATTTAATATCACAAAATAGAATACTTGTTTGAAAATGTATGTTTAAAAACATATACAGTGCCTTGCGAAGGTATTCGGCCCCCTGGAACTTTTCAACCTTTTGCCACATTTCAGGCTTCAAACAAAAAGATATAACATTTTAATTTTTTGGTGAAAAATCAACAACAAGTGGGTCACAATTGTGAAGTGGAACAAAATTTATTGGATCATTTAAACTTTTTTTGTAACAATAAAACTGAAAAGTGGGGCATGCAAAATTATTCGGCCCCCTTTCCTTGTACTTTGTTGCGCCACCTTTTGCTGCGATTACAGCTGCAAGTCGCTTAGGGTATGTCTCTATCAGTTTTGCACATCTAGAGACTGAAATTCTTGCCCATTCTTCCTTGCAAAACAGCTCGAGCTCTTTGAGGTTGGATGGAGAGCATTTGTGAACAGCAGTTTTCAGCTCCACATATTCTCAATTGGATTCAGGTCTGGACTTTGACTTGGCCATTCTAAGACCTGGATACGTTTATTTTTGAACTATTCCATTGTAGATTTTGCTTTATGTTTGGGATCATTGTCTTTTTGGAAGATAACTTTCCATCCTAGTCTCAGGTCTTTTTCAGACTCCAACAGGTTTTCATCCAGAATGGTCCTGTATTTGGCTCCATCCATCTTCCCATCAATTTTAACCATCTTCCCTGTCCCCACTGATGAAAAGCAGGCCCAAACCATGATGCTGCCACCACCATGTTTGACAGTGGGGATGGTGTGTTCAGGGTGATGAGCTGTGTTGCTTTTACGCCAAACATATGATTTTGCATTGTTTCCAAAAAGTTCGATTCTGGTTTCATCTGACCAGAGCACCTTCTTCCACATGTTTGGTGTGTCTCCCAGGTGGCTTGTGGCAAACTGTAAAGGAGACTTTTTATGGATATCTTTGAGAAATGGCTTTATTCTTGCCACTCTTCCATAAAGGCCAGATTTGTGAAGTGTTCGACTGATTGTTGTCCTATGGACAGACTCTCCCACCTCAGCTGTAGATCTCTGCAGTTCACCCAGAGTGATCATGGGCTTCTTGGCTGCATCTCTGATCAGTCTTCTCTTTGTTTGAGATGAAAGTTTAGAGGGACGGCCGGGTCTTGGTAGATTTGCAGTGGTCTGATACTCCTTCCATTTCAATTTGATCGCTTGCACAGTGCTCCTTGGGATGTTTAAAGCTTGGGAAATCTTTTAGTATTCAAATCCGGCTTTAAACTTCTCCACAACAGTATCACGGACCTTCCTGGTATGTTCCTTGGTCTTCATGATGCTCTCTGTGCTTTAAACAGAACCCTGAGACTATCACAGAGCAGGTGCATTTATATGGAGACTTGATTACACACAGATGGATTCTATTTATCTTCATCAGTCATTTAGGACAACATTGGATCATTCAGAGATCCTCAATGAACTTCTGGTGTGAGTTTTCTGAACTGAAAGTAAATGGGCCGAATAATTTTGTGCGCCCAACTTTTCAGTTTTATTATTACAAAAAAGTTTAAATGATCCAATAAATTTCGTTCCACTTCACAATTGTGACCCACTTGTTGTTGATTCTTCACCAAAAATTTAAAATGTTATATTGTTGGTCTTCTTGTTTGAAGCCTGAAATGTGGCAAAAGGTTGAAAAGTTCCAGGGGGCCGAATACTTTCGCAAGGCACTGTAAATGGCAGCAAGGCTTACACGCTGAAACTTAGTGGCCAATTATGTATATATTAGCTTTAAAATACAACATTCTGTTGGCAGTGGGTGTGGAACCACTATGTCAACCAACCAGTGTGACCTCAGACTGAATCTAACAGTGTTATTCTGGCAGTCTCCTGGTATTCACCCATTAACTCATGTACAGGGAGCTGGACTTCACTGCAGGGAAGCCACCAGTCCACTACCTCTTGGAGTAGACAAAGTTTGGTTGACAGCTAACCTGTGGGGGTCAGAGCACCGGTGTGGAGCACTGAATGATCAAGCAAAACTTGTAGTCAGTAACTGGTCAATGTCATGGAAGGCAGAGTTCATGCGAATATGTAAAACAGATCTGAGGTCAGGGCTGGCGGAAGAGGATCACAATGGTAAAGAAGTGTAGGTGAGGTCAGGCAGAGAAGGGACAGAATGCAGTAAAGAAGAAGAAGAATACAATGCCACTAGAGAATGGGATGACCATTCACAATGTAGTGACGATGCAGTTTGCCATGGAATGCATCAAAATAAAAGAAAGAAATAAACCTATCAGAACAATTCAGTTTGGGGTTGAATAAAGGACAAAGTTAATTAATAGCTATGATGATGCATTCCAGCATGGAACACATCACCAGAAAAAAAAAACATATTCAATACCCACAAAGCATTCCAAATGGAACACACCCAAATAAAAAGTATTTATCAAGGTTGGCTGTGTAATTAACCCCTTCAAGACACAGCCAGTTTTCACCTTAATGCCCCTTTCACACAAGCGGGAGACTCGCATGTCTCCCGCAACGCATCTACAGGGCTGGACTCGACACTGACAGGGATCGCATAGCATTATATGCGATCCCAGTCAGTGCCGGAGTCCAGCCCTGTAGATGCGTTGCGGGAGACATGCGAGTCTCCCGCTTGTGTGAAAGGGGCATAAGGACCAAGCTACATTTTTCAAATCTGACATGTTTCACTTTATGTGGTAATAACGCTTTTACTTAACTAAGCGATTCTGAGATTGTTTTATCGTGACATATTGTACTTCATGTTAGTGGTAAATTTGAGTCAATATGTTTCACCTTTCTTTATAAAAAATTCCAAAATTTACAGAAAATTTGGAAAAATTCATAATTTTTGAAATTTGAATGTCTCTGCTTTTAAAGCAGGTTGTGATACCTCATAAAATAGATGTTACTGTACATTTCCCAGATGTCTACTTCATGTTGGCATCATTTTGTAAATGTCATTTTATTTTTCAGGAAGTTAGAAGGTTTAGAATTTTAGAAGCAATTTTTAAAATGTTTTAAGAAAATTTCCAAAACCCACTTTTCAGGGACCAGTTCAGTTATCAAGTCACTTTGTGGCGCTTACATAATAGAAACCACCCATAAATGACCCAATTTTAGAAACTACACCCATCAAGTTAGTCAAAACTGATTTTACAAACTTTGTTAACCCTTTAGGTGTTCCACACGAATGAAAGGAAAATGGTGAAATTTCAAAAATTCACTTTTTTTGCACATTTTCCATTTTAATTTATTGTCCCTGTAACACAGCAAGGGTTAACAGCCAAAGAAAACTCAATATTTATTGCCCTGATTCTGCAGTTTACAGAAACACCTCACATCTGGTGGTAAACTGCTGTAGGGGAACATAGCAGGGCGCAGAGGGAAAGGAACGCCATATGGATTTTGGAGGGCAGATGTCGCTGGGATAATTTTAAGTTGCCATGTCACATTGAACACCCCCTGATGCACCCCTAGAGTAGAAACTCCCAAAAAGTGACCCCATTTTGGAAACTACAAGATGAGGTGACAGTTTTATTGGTACTATTTTGGGGTACATATGATTTTTGATTGCTCAGTATTACGCTTTTTGTGAGGCAAGGTAACAAAAAAATGGCTGTTGTGGAAGTTTTTATTTTTTGTTTTTTACAGAGTTCTCCTGACAGGATAGATCATGTTTTGCTTTTATAGAGCAGGTTGATACAGACGCAACAATATCAAATATGTGTATTTTTTGTTGTTGTTTCAGTTCTACATAATAAAGCATTTTTCAAAGCAAAAATTATGTTTTTGTGTCTTCATTTTCTAAAAATTACATTTCTTTTATTTTTCTGCCGATCGTCTTGTGTAGGGGCTCATTTTTTGCGGAATGAGTTGACGTTTTTATAGGTAGCATTTTTGGGTACATTTTTTTGATCACTCAATATTACACTTTATGTGGCAAAGTGACCAAAAAAATGGTCGTTTAGGCAGAGTTTTTATTTTAGTTTTTTTATGAAATTCACCTTAGGGGTTAGATCATGTGATATTTTTAGCAGGTTTTTACGGATGCGGCGATGCCTAATATGTCTACTTTTTAAATGTATTTTAGTTTTACACCATAAAATCATTTTAAAAAAAATCATGTTTTAGCATCTCTATTTTCCTAAAGCTATATTTTTTTATTTTTTTGGTGATTATCTTATGTAGGGGCTCATTATTTGTGGAAAGGGATGACGGTTTGATTGGTACCATTTTGGGGTGTGTATGACTTTTTGATCGCTTGTTATAACAGTTTTTGTGATGAATGGTGACAAAAAATGGCATTTTTTGCACAGTTTTTATTTTTATTTTTTTATGGTGTTCACCTTAGGGGGTAAGTCATATAATATTTTTATAGAGGAAGTAATTACGGATGTGGAGATACCTAATATGTCTACTTTTTTACATTTATTTCAGTTTTACAGAATAAAAGCTTTTTTGAAGAAAAATAAATAATGTTTTAGTGTCTCCATTTTTTGAAAGCCATATTTTTTTTATTTTATGGTTGATTGTCTTAGGTAGGGTATCATTTTTTGCGGAAAGAGATGACGGTTTGATTGGTACCATTTTGGTGTGTGTGACTTTTTGATTGCTTGGAATTACACTTTTTGTGATGAAGGTGACAAATAAAATTGCATCTTTGGCACAGTTTTTATTTTTTTTTTTTACGGCGTTCACCTGAGGGTATAAATCATATGATATTTTTATAGAGCAGGTTATTATGGATGTGGTGATACCTAGCATGTATACTTTTTTATATTTATTTCAGTTTTACACAATAAAAGCATTTTTGAAGAAAAAAAAATCATATTTTAGTGTGTCCTTTTTCTGAAAGCCATATTTTTTTAATCTTTTGGGCGATTGTCTTAGGTAGGGTGTCATTTTTTGCGGGAAGAGATGACGGTTTGATTGGCACTATTTTGGGGTACATACGACTTTTTGATCGCTTGTAATTACACTTTTTGTGATGTAAGGTGACCAAAAAATGGCATTTTTGCTCAGTTTTAAAAAAATCTTTTTTACGGCATTCATCTGAGGTGGTAGGTCATGTGATATTTTTATAGAGCACTTTGTGATGGACGCGGCGATACCCAATATGTGTGTTTTTTATTTTTTAAAAAAACATTATTTTATGGTGAGGGGGCCTTTTTTCTTTTTTTTTACTTTATTTTTTTTATTATTAAAAAAACACTTTTTTTCACTTTTATTTACTTTTTACATTTGTCCCACTGTGGGACTTCACATTTTCAGGGTTTGATCCCTGTTTCAATTCAGTACAATACATTTTGTATTGTACTGAATTGAACTGTCAGCGTCTCACTGTGTGAGACGCTGACAGGTTGCCTAGGAGACCCAGCCCTCAGGCTGGATCCCCTAGGCTTCCGTACATGGCAGGTCCGATGCCTGTGTGAGGCATTGGAGTTCCCATGGCAACCATCGGCCCCCTGTCAGCGCAGCGCGGGGGGCCGATGGGGTCAGAGGGAGCCCCTCCCTCTCTCAGACCCCTCACATGCCGCGATCAGCGGTGATCGCGGCGTGTGAGGGGTTAATCCGCCGGCATCACTGCGGACAGCGATGCCGGGGGGTGCAGCAGGGGCCTGGCTATCGGCAACAGCCGGGCCCGTGCTGCTGATCGGGCGGGTGCAGCTCCTGCACCCGCCCGATCCTATCACGTACATGCACGTGAGGATGCGGCAAGGAGCCGCATTCACTCACGTACATGTACGGGAAAATGGGTGAAGGGGTTAATTAAACCTACTAAGTCCTTCCTCCATACCTTGTACATTCTAAGCCCTCGTGGGCAGGGTCCTTTCTCTTTCTGTACCAGTCTGTAACACCTGTTCATGCTTATTGCAATTGTCTGTATTATGTATGTATTCCCCTTATCATATGTACAGCGCCATGGAATGAATGGCGCTTTAATAATAAATAATAATAAAGGAAACAAAAGAAATATATCTATCTGGCAAGAAAGTAGCACATGATGGTAATAATAAAGGTATATAGACACAAGATCAAATAAAAATGTACAAAAATGTCTTTACAATTCATGATAAAGCACCTATAAATAAAATAACAACAAGTACCTTAAAAATATTATGTCTAATAAACCCATATGTGATGTTAATACATTGCAAAAAATGTGAGGGGAAAAATACTAAAGTGTAAGTGAGAGTGATATGTAATCAAAGTGCCAAATGAAAAACATAGTTAAGTATTATTACCCATATTCAAAAACTGATAAACATATATATCCCCATACATAAAAGTATATACAGTGTATATATATACAGTACAGACCAAAAGTTTGGACACACCTTCTCATTCAAAGAGTTTTCTGTATTTTCATGACTATAAAAATTGTAGATTCACACTGAAGGCATCAAAACTATGAATTAACACATGTGGAATTATATACTTAACAAAAAAGTGTGAAACAACTGAAAATATGTCTTATATTCTAGGTTCTTCAAAGTAGCCACCTTTTGCTTTGATTACTGCTTTGCACACTCATGGCATTCTCTTGATGAGCATTAAGAGGTAGTCACCTGTGATAAGGATGACTCACAAAGGGAGCCACAAAGTTTGTTTCTCTGCTCCAAATTAAAGTAATCCTAGGATTTTACATGCATGGAAGAAACAACACTGACACCTTGTAGGGTCAAAGAGGTTCTTGTTTATTAGAGGAGTGTACAAGGGTTATATACCCCAGGGAGGAGTGAATCCTCTCCTGAGGGTTAGGATATATTTTATTGGTTAGTAATGCAAAATAAAGTTTCACTTCTGCGCATCTAGTCTAGCTAAAGAATGTAAACTACAGATAAGAGCAGGAGTGGTCCCGGAGCCGGCGCCATCTTGTAATGGCTTCACATCTTCAGTCTTCATATCCATAACAGTCCCCCCTTTGAAGCCATTTCAAGCACGGTGTTGTCTGTCCCTGATCTAGATGGACCTAACAATCTGTCCCATTGTGCCTTCGTCCTTTTCACCAGTTAGGAGACAATCTATCCCTAATAGATAGACTCCCTCTTAGTGGACTTGCACAAAGGGAAGTCAGATTCTAACTCTGACCTTAACACAGGCTTCACTGGAACTGCGTGGGGGACTTCTTCGCTGACATTCATCTGGTGGTCTTCTTCTTCATCCGCTCTGGTTCAGGACCACTCACACTAAGCTAATTTTAAGCAAAGAATGTGTAAATATGTGTTAAAGCTAAGTGCGGATTATGTGAATATGTGCTAAAGCTACACATATTGGCTTTAAGGTTAGTTGTCAGGCTTATCAACCGTTGAAACACAGGGTCCCAAGGAATCTTCACTCCCGCCTCACAGAACTGTAGTTGAGGGAGGGCTGATGTCATCCAAGGGCACATGAATCTCCTTCCTGATGTCATCATATGGTTCAGTCATGATCATCTCAGGGATGGAATTCTCCACTGCTTTTGCCAACAGTTTCCTGGCACAAGGGATTACACAACAAACAGTTAGAGCAAGCATTATTAAGATTTAGCAAGATGACAACTCCTAAGTGAGCAAGAGATTTTCTCCAGTCTTTCAGCCAGTCAAACCAGGCATCCCATGGATCACTAATGCCTGAGTTCCTTTTCAACTCTTCAGATAAAGATGTGAGTCCCTTTAGGGCATTCATCACTTGGCCATCTGGTCCCAGGTTATCTGGAATAAGAGTACAACAGGTATCTCCTATCATCTTACATACGCCACCTTTCTCTGCCAGGAGCATGTCCAATGCCATTCTGTTCTGGAATGCCATGATACTCGTGGGACCCAACTGTTCCACAATCCCTTTCAGGGCATCTCTGGAGTAGTTCACAAATCTCTGGTGATTATAATAGATGTAATTAATCCAATCCACATTTTTGTTAATGTTGATAGTGGGAATAAGCGACTCGAATCCCACTGCCACCTAATCTCTTGCTTTGAACTCATTGGGGATCCCCCTTGGGACTCCTATGGCATCTATGTATATATGTGTGTACAAGCTCTCAGCTGGTTTTCCTTTGAGCTTCACTGATGTGCTTGGAGTTAACATCACTTGTAATGGACCATCAAACCAGGGTTTAAGGACTGTTTTACTGTGTCCTTTTAACCCCCAATCTCCACGCACAGGTGGGTGGGTCCTTGGTAATTTATCAAGATCTGAAAGTGAAAAAAACTCGAGAATGTGTTTCCGTCAAACGCTTGTACAAACTGATCGCACAATCTGTCAGACAACCACGTTGCATCTGGAGCTGCTGTGGGAAATACAATCCTGTCCTAGGGGCTGACCCCAAAAAGGACCTCAAAGGGACTAAAGCCTGTCTTACGGTTAAGGGTATATCTTACTGGAAAGAGGACTAACAGCAGGCACTCTGTCCATGGCTTATCAGTCTGTGCCATGGCTTTTTGAGTCTTTTACTTTAGTGTCCCGTTCTTTCCTACTGCTGCTTTGTGGATGGTACGA